>JAGDQP010076638.1:0-10034 GCA_022664845.1 Lepisma saccharinum
GGTGGTGAGGAAATTTGTCTAATCAACAGTGACATTTTTCAGGGAAAGTAAAAAAAAGCAGAATACACGAAAGAAATTGTAGTAATAAGATATTCGCAGTTGAGGAAAACATTTCTAAACAACAACATTATTTATGCTATGAGTGTCATCTCAGCTATTTTAAACGTTGAACTCCAAGCAGCAACAAGCGGATGGGTCTTCTGCGAGAGCCTGTGTGTAGAAGCTGACGTCATGCGCAGTCCCGGTCGCTAGCGCGTCCGCTGATGGACTTACCTTGTCTTCCTTCTACCATGGCATAGCACAAAGAATAGTAAATATGGCACGTCAGGCATATGTTACCGTTTTTTATCGACGACGGATTAAATATGAATGTGAAGCTGCAAGACGGATTAAATATGAATTCTAGACTGAAGTTGCAAGTGCACCTCATGGCTTGTTGTTATTCGGTAATATTTGTGATTAAACTCGTCCTACTATAGTCCTCTCCGCCGGAAGCCATATTGCAGTCGCACTAACCGCAATTCCGGGAGGTCCGGCTCACCAGTGAGCGCGAAAATCTTTGCTCACAAAGATGGCGTCGGATCATTGTGAGCCGGAAGTGAGAAGTGGCATTCAAATGACAAATTCAGTGATCCCTCACCGCTCTGAATGCCCCCATTGTGACATTGGGCGCTGACACGTCGTCATCAAAGCAAACTGAATTATAGAGCTTTTAGCACGACACTTTCACAACCTCAATAATCTCTCAACACTGAACCACTTCTTACATGCACAAAGTTGCTGGAAGCTTTGGCGCATTAGGCGATGGGACTGTTCTAGAAAATAAACCATCCTTTTATTGTATGTGCTGTACCAACAATTTATTATTGTTGTCCTATCCTTTGTAGCAGCAAATCATTTTTCTGAACAAATTGTAAAACATGGATACTACATTGACAAGAAATCTGCCTTCTCTAACGACAGTATAGCATCCGCTTGAAACTCAACCACATGGAGGGACATTTATTGCTCTTATCATCAGAAAGGAGTCAGGTCTTGGTCGCTATTCAGTATACTTTTCATGTTTTCTTTATGATGAGACAGATTGTCTCGGTCGGACAGGTTGAAATGGGTCAAATTATGGCAACGGGGCAAAACGTAGCTACTACAGGAAACAATAAATGCAAACGAGCAAAGGAGAGCGACCACAAATGACGTCTTGAGCTGCGTTGTTGGTTTCCTTTTGAAGGGCTCTAACGGTAACCAAATCCAGAACACAAACTCAAGAGTTCGACATCTATTTTGCAAACACTTTGCAGAGTCTGTTGTTTTCCACTAGTTTTCAAGTATTGGCAAATAGAAGTGATTATTCCCTGTAGAAATGATAATAAATAACATTTCCGTAAACGGTAAAAACAGTTCCTTAAAATTGAAAAAGAAGTTCTTATCTGTTCACCCAGAAACATTTTTTGTTTTTTTAGAAATGAGATATAAACATTCTTATTTAATTTGAAATAAGAAGATGCCGGTTTTGAAATAAGACTAGTAAGCTCGTTTCTTTTGTAGCAAGTTATAGATTATTTCTATCAATATTTCGATTTTGAAATTAAATGAGCATGCTGATACATCATTTCTAAAAAAATTGCTCAACGGTACACAGATAAAATACTTTCTTCCCCTTAATTTTAATAAACATTTCCTTTTACAGTGTAAAATGGTCAGATAGTTTAAAAAAGTAACTTTTGAGGCCTGAGTCAAAGATGTCTAAACGCCATAAATATATGTTTTAAGTAAAGAACTTCCGATAGCTAAACCGCAATTGTATATAAAATGAAAGAATCTTTGCCTTATAATGAACTAACATTATTGCCTGATAATGCACTACTTAAAGCATATTATTAACATTAGACTCAAGATTATTTTAGAACCAGGTTTCAGGCTGTTTAAATGGAAATACGAAAATACTGCTGAGGGGATAAGGTACAAATAGTAGTATCATGCACAAGGTTGTTTACATATATGCAGGAGAAGAAAGGTATTCTGTAAGGAATTGCAAGAAGTGTCTGGCCGGGTATTTCCTCCTACAATAATGAACTCTCGATAAACACGAACGCTGCTTGAGAACTCCCGCTGATTGCTTATGCACTTCCCACTGCACCTCGCGAACTAGCCCAGACCCCTATCACAGGTCTTCAGATGTGAGCAGTCCTGTTCTGAGTATTTACATTGAGGGCATGGTGACAGATCCTACCCCACCAAAATGTTACCTAATTTCAGTTTCCCTTTACTCCGATAGCAGAGAAAACTACTTTCAAACTTTTCGTAAGCTTGCCATGTCAAGTGTAAAAGCTTGCGTCAAGCTTGTCATGACAATTCTAAAGCTTGAATCATAGTTACTAGCTCTCCTGAAAAGCTTGTTACAACAAACGTGATACAAACTTGCCATGACCCGAGCGACGAAATATATCAACACAACTGTCTATGTTTGCTAGGTTTGTTAAAAGGATAAAAACACTCTGATAACTAAGAATAGATGCATAAACTTAGATGTTGGAAGGAAAGATCATTCTCAAAATTCATAATCAATTATGTTATTACTTTTTTGCAACACTACCATAATCCTTAGCTGTTTTGTTAAGTTCTGAAGCTGTACACATCATGATGGACACAATTTCTGATGAAGGCAAACCTATTTACCCGAGAGCACGTGGTAAATGTGTTCATAAACTCGATTCTAGATAATAAAAGTATGCTGACGTTATTTGATACAACCTAACGCACTGAAGACATGTTTGCAACCGACTTTAGATAAGAGCCTATCAGAATTAGTCTTTTAAACACTTAAAACAAACGTTAGCAACCAATGTCCAATAAAACGTCAGTGTACATCACATTTAGACAATCTTAAAGTTTCCACCAATGAAACGTCGATGTACATAAAAGATAGAACAACAACCAATCAAACATCAGTATAAATATACTTAAGGTTATTGACGCCATTGACAAAAACAGACAACTTTACCTAGGACGAAAGTAGGTGGGGTTAGCTAGAAGTCCATCCTTAGGGCCTTGCGGGGCAAAGGAATTTACTTTAGCGTTTGACCTTGTTTATAGCAATGCACATTAAAATAAATGCATAATTATGTTTAAATCAAAATCAATGTTGCACAATTAATGAAATTAAATTAGTTTAGACCAATAAACGAAAACTCACTTATTCTCCCCGACAACGTTCCGCTTGGATCAAACTCGCAATTCGGTATCAAGTGTACTTAAGTACAGTCAATTTCAAGCTTGTTACATACATAAGCGAAAGTCAACTGAAAATCAAGCTTGTCATAATCTACCGCTAAACGGATGATTTGCAGTTCAAACGAGAGATGGGCCTCACTCTTATTTTTCAATAACTGTTATAACAGTAAGTTATATTAAAATAAGAACTAAAATAACAGTTTAAAATATTTCTTTAGAACTGGGACTTATTGATTAACAACTGTCAAGAAACAGAATAAACGCACCAATTTAGGTTAACTTAATTTCATGTAGCTTGTATGAAATGTGTTGTAGTATTTACTATGTGCTGTAGTAAATATTAAACAAATATTTGACCTTATATACGTGCGTAAGGCGTATACAAGCAAGACTGACGTACTGTTAAAACTTGGTACAGTTAAAAAAAAAAAGGTAAAGTTATCCCCTGTGTGATGCACACGCATCGTGAACAGCGCATGGGGGATGTGGAAGAATCACTCCACATATTCTTGACCTGTGGCACGAACTGAGATGCGGTGGTCAGCCCACGCTCTATATTTTCAGTTTCTCTGGGGCAGTTATTAAGCACAAAAAGAAAGTAAAATTCTTTGAAAACATGAAGATGCAAAGTACGTAACTGCCCGCTGAGCATAAGGCTGTGGCGATAAGGTCGTAAGATATCCACCCAACCTAACCTCTCCAGCCCTAAAATCTAAATGATTGGCGACTCTCCTCAATCTTCGGATTGACTACCGCGTACTCTTGTCGAAAAAAAAAAAAGTAAAAGAAAGATCTGCAGAATTAACACGTAGGCCTTTTCTCATCAGTGGTAGAAACAAGAATTTTAGCTTGGCAGTCAAGATAACACACAATTTCTGCTATTATATAAAAACTGTTATTTTTCAAAATAAGTAACAGATGTAACAATTTAGCAAAATTAACTGTTATTAAGTAACGGTTACTTTTCTTTTGCCCATCTCTAGTTGAAACCATTATATTATTCTGCCTAGTCATTAACTCGAAGCAGAGAGTAATAAAAATGATTCACTGGCAAATATATATATATATATTCCCAATATAAAAATAAAACAATACGTTCGTAATCTTAGCACTAGGATGAAAAAGGAAGTACACAATAAGCATAGAAAGATACCCACCTGTAAACAATACAAATCATTTCGAATATATCTACATAAAGCGTACAAGAAGTATAGTTTGTGAGCACCCTGCTCATCACCTATAAAAATCAGTTTTGAATCAAAGCGAGCATTTCATTACAATGCAAAGTTTTCGTGATAAAAGACATGAACTACGGATGAAAGTAGTAACAGTGACGAAATAGAAATTGAATCAGTCATACCTGGAGCTAAACCCAACTAGGCACAGAGAGTAAGCAAGTATTCTCGGCAGTATGCAGAGAGACGTACGATCTGTCAGCCAAAGTAAAAATAATAATTGCCTGTCACAAAACAAAGTTTCTCTTTCACGCGCAAAAAAATATAAAGAACAGATAAATTTCTGTGGAACAAAATTATTGTGAAAATAAAAAATGAGAGCCTGCGTACTACGTATTTTTTTTTTACTTAAGTAAGAAAAAAGGAGAAAGAAGGAAAAATTCACTTATTTCTGTAGCCCTCAACTGTGCAACATGAATTACCTTCAAGTTTGGAAATATTTGGCTTAAGCTAGGTGCAAAACTAACTTAACGTAATTACTGCGTCAGTCAGTTGAGTCCTAAGTTATTAGAATACGATTAGTTGCGTCCCTTACCCAATAAAATACCTGGTCATTTGCGTACCTATCAGTCATCTAATAAACACACGTCAATTCCGTCCCATTGTGTTTTCTATGACAGCGTGTTACGCATCGTTAGAAAGTCTTCCCCCGTATTTGCTTTTATGTACATGTATTCCAGTGCAAAATGTGTTTCTGCGCGTATTTTAAGGAGTTCATGGAAGTCCGGGTGAATGGAAGTCCGGGATCATCTAATATTTCTTTTAATGAGTTCTACATCAGATAGAGTTCAAGTAGATACATCAATTTGTTTAAGTTCACTGTGCAAAAGTGTCGATGGCTTACTTTAAATACCTTCTACTGCTTTACGTTTGAACTCATTTGTTAGTTTCTGTCTATTTAACACTTTATCTTCCGGTTTGTCATAATCAAGTTGTTGGAAACTCTCAATAAGACTGCTTTTTGAATCAAGTTTAAGGTAACACGTTTTCACGCAGCATGCCCATCGTTGTACATCACCCTTCAAGTTCTGGTAAAACCTGATTTTTTAGCCATCCACTACGGAAAAAGGATTACCCTTCTCTCCTGTCATCATGTCCATACTATACCACTGACTGAATATCTATCGACGAGGAAATATGACTCATGGACACTGTAGAAACAATAGAACGTATTTCGTCCTTGTGATCTGCTTCGTAGTCAGGATAGTGACTGTCTTTTTATACCCCTTGCAACCTTGATTAAGTGCGTCTTTGCTTTTTTCTTTAACCACACAAACAGGCTAAACCCGAGTCCTGCTCAGTGACCTTGACTAGTTATAACGCAGGTGGGTGAGACGCAATTAACCTCTCTAAAATAAGTAAACAGAAGTTTCGGACGCAACTGACCTGCAGTCCGCGATTAAAGTGTATCAATACGAGAGCTTGTCGGCTTTGATTTACCTTTGATGTACATGCTACACGTAATGTAAGCATACGTAAGAATATACCTTAGCTCTATTTTCGCACGTTCTTTTACGCTGTCCAATCATTAAAGTCTTTCTATTGAATTCATAAATGCTGATGATGAATCGAAATTTTTGAAGCAGATGCTCGAAAAGTGTAGTTTTCGTAGTTGCTAGTGAGAATTATTGTCTAACCGTAAGCCCTTTTATGTTAGTTAAGTTTACGTTATGTTATGTTATTTCTGCATCCACGCTGGTTGCACATAAAAAGTGGATTTGATGAGGGTGTGCATTAGAACTTCAAATTATATCATTCGTCTTCCAGATAGTGATACGTCTATTAAACAATATGATAGAATATACAGGGTATTGCAAAATAACACCGACAAACCTACCTCACGAGATTCCTGACATGGAAATAAGAAGAAAAGTACAGACCATCAAGGGTGTACAAATATTTCGTTTTGTCGCTATTCTGCCGAAACCGCGAGGAAATGAAATTTACTGAGGCGGCGTGGTACCCCAACAGGCTCTATCTCAAAATGAGGAAGTAGGGTATTCCCACCACGCTTTCTCTGGAGTGAATATAGGTCGAAATAAGGACGAATAAGACGACTTTCCATTTGAGAACTACAGATGATAAACTGTCATCTAACCGGCCAAAGACAGTGATAAAAAGTACCACAAATGTTCGTTAAAATGTATTAGTTTACTTCTGTCTGTTATGCAAACCACACATTTAAATAGAATCATTCTGGAAAGGAAATATATTTGATATATCGACTTGTCGCAAACAAATTACTGTTAATTCATGAGAGATAGTCCTATTCATGCTTACTTGAACCCACCTTTACTTTAGAGAATTTCTGGGAATCCCTACTCCCCGTGGAGAATCCCTTGCGCACCAATTGCACAGTTTCGAAATGTGCATTTTTGGATAGAGCAGCTTGGAAGCCTTTGAGTGTACCACGCCCCCGCACTGTTAATGGCATATAAAATATGAAGTTCTAAAGGTCATTTTCGCACGTTTTCGGCAGCTTATAGAGCCGAAACGAAACATTTGTGAACCTCAATTGACTATACTTTTTTTTTCTTATATTAATCTCAGGAATCTCGTGAGGTGCTTTTATAAGTGTTATAACGTTCTGTATATGGGATATATTAAATAAGAATAAATTAGAAAGGGATGAAAACAAAATTACACCAAACACAAATATTGGATTAGGAATAATAGAAGCAAAGAACAATTAGAAGAGATAATATGAAGTGTCTATAAAATATACGAGGTGTGATTAGAAAGTCTTAAGACTGTGCTTGTAATTTAAAAATGGCAGTACTTACAGGCTATTATGATGGATCTCCTTCCGAGTAGTCCCCTGCTGCCTGAACACACCGATTCCAACGGTGTTTCCACTTCTGGAAACATTCCTGAAAATTATCTTTCTTAATGGTGTGAAGAACTCTCTCCGTAATTGCCTGGATGTCTTCAATTGAGTCAAATCGCTTCCCTTTCAGCGACAATTTTAATTTTAGGAAAAAGGTAGAAGTCGGCAGGTGCCAAATCACGGAATAGGGGGATTGCGGAAGCACAGGAATGTCGAATTTGGCCAGAAATTTCTGGATTTGTTCCAGTTTTTCATCCATTTTGCGCAATTAATAATCCGCCACAACACACACATACACTCCCGCACTCAACAGGTTGCTACGCTGTACTGAACAAAGTTATCGCAGTGATTCTTTCAGCACGAATCAAGGACACACCACACCACTGTTTCCAAGTTAACGGGCAATTATATCTACACCTCTTGAGCAGTGGCGCCACCTGTCTTAAAACTTTCCAATCACATCTCGTAAAAGTAAGCATAGCAATACTGATGGAGAAATTTACGAAGGAGAACAAATAATTTATGTGGGTCGATGAAATATTAAAACCATGGTGGATTTAGAAGAGAGACCCTGGTGGGCAATTAATTTAAAAGTTATCGTTTAGAATGAAACATTTAAGGTAATTCTGAAATGATTGGGGGGGGGGAAATGCCCCTCATAAATCCGTCCATGATTTGAACATTGTTTCGTTTGAACTACAAACTTGGAATCTATGAGGGTTGCGATGGCTCAATGGGTAGAGCGCTCACCTCTGGTGCGTGAGGTCGTCGGTTCGATCTCAACTCATTGTAGGCTTTGTGGTGGACAAACACCGTGTGCGTGGATTTGCGCCTGGTGCTCCTGTTTCCTCCCACTTTCCACCAATCCATCCTACCATCATCCATTTGGCCTGAGCTAAAGTTGCCTAAAGACCTTAAAAACAAATTCAATTCAATTGGGATATGTGAAGAAATATTGAAAAACAATTGCATTCCTTAAACTTCTTGTTTAATTGTGTGAAATAAACGGCTCTTTGCGACGGCAAAATGCGATTGTGATGGGTTTTTTTTGTGTGTGTGGCTTTTTTTTTTGGTGGGGATAAGTTTGAGTTTAGACGCTCAATTTATTGTGAATCATGTAAATACAGAAAGAACATAATCTGTTTGAAATAACTAACGTTTATTTACTCAGTTACTATTTTGTCTGGAGTGATCAATCGCCTCTGTTAATAAGAAAGGCATGCAGTTTTAAATTATTGGTAGATTTGGACATCATAAGAACTCATAAAACTTTATGTCACAAGTGTTCATATTTTCAGGGGTATGATATAGAAGTAATGGCCTGAGCTACGTTGAACCAATGAGATACAAGATTTTAAAATGTCTCAAGGTATGTTCAAGATAAAGACTAGCCTTAAATACTGTTGAAGATTTTCGAACATTTTTCTTTCCATTTCTATGAATTTGGTTCGAAAATTAAGTACTTATGTGACGCTAATTAAAATAGGCTGACAAGGCTTATAAGCTTGACTTTATTATAAAAACACACAGTAAGTGTTACAGTTTCGGTGTTCTTACAACAGCTTCCTCACACAAAACACTAATCAACAATGTTGAGTTTATAATAAACACCAAAAGGCAAAGAGATCCTTCTACATCTTCCACCTATCACGTCCCAAATATCGTTCACTTTCCGAAACTAAATAAATTTAAAACCAATCATAGTTCGTTAGCAGGCCACGCCCCCTAGTTCAGTTAGAACGCTGTATTAAGCTTGTAACAGAAATACTACAAGAAAGAAAACTGAACCAAGGCACAAAGAGTATTTTCAGGAAATAAATAAGTAAATAAAGACATAAGAAAATAAAGAAACGATATTTTTTAATATTTATTTCTTTAAAATGCTTATTTCTTGTAATGGTAAGGAATAAGCGGGAATGTCTCCTGTATCGGATTGTCACTTCAGATGAAAAATGGATTTGCTATGACAATGGTTAGATCGGATCAGTGTCCAGAACGGTGTTGTAAACCACTTCTCCACCCATCACCCCAGTAGCACATAAACGTTGACAATACGTGGATTAAACGTTAGTATCGAAACGTCATGTTAACGTTTTAAATGTACCGAAGTGTCCGTTTATTCAACGGTTTATTCGACGTTGAATAATGGTTGAGTAGAAACGATGAAGAAATGGGTTTACTTGGTCAAAACAGAGCATGAATGCTGTCTATTGGTATACACACATTTTGTTTCATTTTATCCGTTGCTTTGATCACGATATACGGTGTTAATTTTCCAACAGTAAATATTCCGAGCGGCTCCCATGGGGTTCGAAGAAAGCTCTTCACTTCTCGTTGGTAACTCGACGCATTGACCACTTATCCAAGAATCCACCTGGAGAGACCACTACTTTTTTACTGTATCGTTGAAATTAAATGTTCGTTGAAATATATTTAAAATTCAACCTGTTTTCAACATGTAAACAAATCATGAAAAATAAAGTTATTTTCATTGTATTTGCTTTTAATTATAATGTCGAAGCAATTAAATTAGAAATACAAGTGTGAAACGAAATCTAGAACATAGTATGAATGATAGTTGAAAGTACATCACATTAACGTCATGTCAACAAAATTCTATCTTCGTTGAAGTATGGTTTAAAATTCAATCTGTGTTCAACGTGCACATAAGAACACCAAAATTAGTTTGCGTCATTCAATTAGTTTTTAATTATATTTTTTGACATAGCATTAGTAAGAAA
>JAGDQP010076639.1:0-10034 GCA_022664845.1 Lepisma saccharinum
TTAGTTATTCAATTCACGTATTTGAATTCAACCCTAGGATTATAACACACTCTTTTGATAATCAATTGCTCATCCGACCAACGCAGTTTCATCTTGAACACGTTTCACTTTTACAACAATCGATGAGCTCCTTTGCTATTCTTCTGCAGGACAGAAGCGATGAGCTCCTTTGCTTTTCTACTGCACGACACACAATATGTGTCTGACATCGCATTTTAATACGCTTCAATTATCACGATGTATCACTAACACCTTCGTTCTGTCTCGGCTATAAAAAAGCTCGGTTCTAGGTAAGTCACTACTGTTATTACAATAGGACATAAAACACAAAAAAGAAACAGGAAAATAAAAGAGAAAAAAAGTTGTTCCTTTTTAAATCCACTTTCTTAGACAAGTTGCCTCTGAATGTGTACTAATCTTGTAAGAATGGAACTAGGATGTTTTCTTTCCTTTTCTTTCATGTTTTTTTTACATTTCGAGTTCGAATTGACAAAAAATTCTATAAATACATTGGAAGCGTTCCTAATTGGCGCAAGTGGAAAATGAAAGCACTGTTGATTTTACCCATTTCATTGCGCCATATACAGTTTATGCGTAGTTTAAAAATAGTTTATTACCGGACATTAAAGATACTAAAGCATACAAGTATAATGTGTTCCCTAATATATCGATCATGTAATTACCAAATATACAGTAATTGTACTTCAAAAGTTCAAATGCAATGAATTAACACAAATACAAAGTAATGCACATAATAAGGCGATTATCACCCTATCAACAGTTCCAATTGCTGTATTATGCATTCAGTGATCTAAAGAAATGACAAATAATCACATAATGACATTTACATTACGATACCTACGATACTAGCAACCTATAGTAAAAAAATTAGTTCAAATGTATACCATATAACCGTAAATAATATGAATATATACTGTAGATAAACCAATACTCTAACGTTAAGGTAGTATCATTTAACCAGGTTCCTGCGATGGCTGCAGCCCAGTACATACGTCCATTAATTATTACAGCTAGCAATTGGTGCTGTTCTATGCATTCACGTGCCACAGGTATCTTGTCGAAACCATGAACATTAAGATTTATCAAAGAAGTTATATAATATTGTTTTTCTTCTTGCAACATTAAAGGTTCCATCTCTCTGAAAATGCAGTGTGGCCAGCTCCTGAGTAGGCTGCGGTTTATTAAATTTTATCCAATTCATACTGTGTTGGCAACCTTATTTATCACTTTACCTACTATGTTCATTCTCTCGGCATATGAAAAACAACATTACATTGTTGAGTAGCTGTTCGGAACAGGTGATTTTAGGTGGAATATTAACACTTTCGAGTTTATGTATGTGTAATAGTTTGTTACAGGAAAGGCAGAAGCTGGTTATTTCTTCCATTATGTACATGTATTTAACATTTTTTGTTAGTTCCGTGTTTTTTTCAAACTTCGAAAAGATGTGCGTATGTTTGAAAGTTAAATAACGATCGAACTTTGACTGTTTTAATTATATTTTTAACTTGTTGCTATATGCGTGATGCTACCATCTTATTGAGGCATGTTTAATCTTAGAGCAAACACACGTAAAGTGAAGTGTTAAAAAACACATTAATATTGGTAAATTCACTAAAGTAGCTTAAATTCGTTTTTCAGACATTTCTAAATGCTTCTTTAGTCAAGCTTTACATAGGAATCGAAAGGAACGTTGGATTGTAAAGAGACTCCGTCATCAGTTATAAAGTTAACTTTTTTCAGCGTTACATCATTAATCATATACTTAAATTGTAAGTATTTTTGATTTACATTTTTAGGTGTACATGTCATTACATTTTTTTTTGCGTTTAATACCAATATGCTTATAGAGTACTAGTCGGAGAGTGCATTGATGTCATTTCTCAAGGAATGGCATCTTTATCGCAGGAAAACTGCAATAAACTTTTAAATTGACAACATATAAAAGTTTATGACAGTTCGATATTACTTCAAGGACATTGAGAAGAATGGAAATAGGAGCGAGCACACCTAAGACCACAACATGTACCTCACATGTTGTTTACAGTCATGTTAGTGAGATGAAAAAATATTAAAGCAACCCGTTTGTTAAATTAAATGCCATCAGTTTACTAACTATAATATCGTGTTTAACAGTTAAAAGCTTTTGAGAAATCAGTATAAATAACATGCAGCTGACGCTAAATATCTATCTGACTTGCTGAGGTGTGTATCAATTTAGCGAGATCAGTAAAAGTTGACTTCCTTGGAGATAAATTAGATGCTCAACATGTAAATATATAATCTGTCTGTGAATGATGATTTCAAGCACTTTACGGGTGCCGATATTAGCAATTAACCGATACTTTATTACTGAGAGTAGATTTGGGAATAGGACTAGTGCCAGCTAGTTTCCATTGTAAGGGAATTGAGGTGACTTCTGTGCTTTACAAAAAAATACAGGTAGACGATATTTGAGAATATCGGAGCAGCCTTTCGTAACATGTGGTGGTTTTTCACTTAATCCAGATGACAATCTCGGTTTAAGTTCCTTTATACCATTTTCGACATCAATTAGCTGAACTGATTTGAGTGATTTTAGTCGATCAGTTGTGCATCTTCATTTCGTCTAGAACTACGATGTCATGCTTAGAGTTTTAAGTTGTGCTTGAATGACTTCGCAATATCAGAGCCTTACTTTTCTATGGTTATTTTTTTTTCAGAATTTCGCGTTTTTTCCTAAGCACAAGACCAGAACATCTTCTGGCCGTGACAGTTTTGGACATAGATTTCGTGAGCAAGCACAGTTCTTTTTAAGACAGCACGGACTTTTTAAAATATATTGTAGTGCTTGCAAAATTTCCCTGTTCCTTTTTCGATTTTCTATGATGATACGATTTACGTTTGATTAATTTAATAATATTACAAGTGAACATAACGGAACATTAATTTTTTTTTAAATTTTGTGGTACACATTTTTCAAAAATAGTATATATTGTGTTGTAGAACTGATCTAATGCTACAGTTCAGTTCTTAGTAATCATTTCGCAGTCAGCAGTCACCTGTTTGCGATAATAGTTTTCACAGTTAAATTTGAAAAAGTTGTAGGCAATTATAGCACGCGCCTTTGTGTTTTCAACCAAATTAACAAATCGAAATTCTATTAGTAAAGGAGGGTGATGAGAATTCATATGTATTAGTAGTTGTTATTCTTGAGGCATAAGAATGTCATTTATATTATCAAAAGCTAGGTCTAGTGTTCTGCTATTACAGAATTTTCTTAGTTCCCAGTGGTTCGTGGTGTCCTCAAATCTCGCAATGTTAATCTAATTGATTTCCCGACGTCATTCAATGATGAAATTTTGCACAGCGACGTAAGTCGGGTGACAATAAAATATTCAATTGTTACTTTCATAAATTTCTATATAATTATAATTATATTTTAAAATAATATGTTAATATTTTTTAATATGGACTTCTTTATACTAATATAAATACTAGCCTCCAACAATATTATGTTTGACTGTTTGCAGAACATTTTAAAGATTTGGGTCAAAAAACGTTAACTTGAAAAAGTATCTGAATACCGAAATAACTCGAAAAGAATAATAAAAAAAACTTTTTAAACACATACTTTTCTTAAACAATTCGTATTAAAAAGAACAAAATAATGTTGCTTATACGTGACTAGAAAGAAAAGAATTAATCACACCAATCCAAGAATTTATAAAGTGACTGTATATGAGAGCGGACCCCATATTTTTCTTTTTAGTCATGCATAAGAAAAAAATATTTTTTTATTTTTAGTACGAATTGTTTAAGAAAAGTATGTCTTTAAAACGTTTTTTATTTTTTCTATTTATAATGTTCCTAAGAGCTTTGAGTTTATAAAAACACACGAGATTGTATAGGTATCTGGAAATATTTGTGGAATTAAAGAATTTGAAGTTAACGCTCATGTTTCTGGTCTTCAAACAAAACCAGATCGTTCTCCGTTTCTCTCTTAGGACATGCTTTTATGCTTTTCACTGCATACATTTCATCAGGGACTACTTGGAGGTTTCTTCCAACATTTGCTGTTTTACTACTATATTTAGTTTAATTTATGTAACCGCAAATTCTCCGATGTATACCGACGAAAGAAATTTTATGAAGACATCAAAATAATAATAATAAAAAAGAACAAATGGAAAATATAGTATCATTTTGTACTGTAACTTTATTTTTGAATTTACTCTTTGTTTCGAATATTGATAGCTCTGAACATAACTTCTTTAATTTACATAAGGAGCTTGTATAGGCCTACAAAGTTTACGAATAAGCCAATCGTAGCCTAATATACATATTATTATAAAATAAAGTGACATTCGTTCACGATATGACATTTCCATCCTCGGCTGTTCTTGTCCCCGATTTCCAGAAAATGAGACGTATGCGCGAACAAACGTCTATGTGACATTTTGGTAAAAATGGTGTTGTTTACAAACCAAAAGTCTCTGATGTGTTCTTGATATGTATTTGTACTTGGTTTGACCATATTGCATCAAAAAGCATCGATATTCAGAAATTTCAATAGCGAAATGCAATAGGAAAACCGTGGAACAAAAGACTATGTAACATGATCTTTCCGCACGTTTAAACACTAGGGATTGGTAAAAAATAGCGTAGTAGATATTTTTACTGCTACTTTGGCTAAATTGTTATCACTGCTAGGGCTGATGAAAAGTAGCAAACTCCTACTGCTACTCTTACTACTACTTTTCTCCAAACTTTGAGAAGGGTATTAACAACAGCACACCGATGTAAAAAAAAAGCAGGTTCAAGATCTTACTTCATTTTCTATTTTTAGGAATCATTCTGGGAAGAAAACATCGACCGCGTAACACCACATGTTTTTACTCATGGTCGGGTCATGAAGCAGTTCTCCATAAAGAACAATGGCAAACCCCCGCTAGCAAGTGCCTGCTTGTCGATGTGCTTACTCCATCGCAGTACTAATCTAGTGACACTAATTCGGTTCTCGGCGGGGTTACGTGTTTTTTTTAGAAAAAAAAAACAACTTCCTTTTTATACATATATGCATTTTCAAATTATATGAAGTTCACTAACCCTTGGTTAGATTAGGTTAGGTTAAGCACATTCAGGTTCGGCGGTTCTTTTATTGACCACGCGATTTACTCTAATTCACGACAAAGGCAACGGTTGGTACTGGTGTCGAATTCTGAGGAGATGTGTTCTATCCCGAACGACTCGTCATTTTCTTGTCTGTTCATTATCAGCAGAAACAAATAAGACAGTACTTTCCTAATGTTTCGTTTCATTATACCATATAATAATATTTTGTGCGTGACGGTAACGTCGGGGTCTTTGGATCAATCATGGTCTTGAAACCCACAGCTCAGTGGTAGAGCGTTGGTTTAGCATTCGCAAGATCGTAGGTTCAATCCTAGCGAACGACCGTCCTAACTTATATTTTAGGGGTTTTCCTGTCACACCAGGACAATGACGGATGATACCTTCAACATACCCTGGCTGACACTTTCCACATCCTTTCCCCTTCCCTGTCCCGGCCCGATTCTTAGACTCCTGAAGGAAATAAATAATATATTCGAATTCGAAGCCCGCAGCCGAAGTTTCCCAGGGTCTCTCGTAGATGATACGCAGTAGGATTTGTAGCAGAGGATGGTGGGGAGTTTCCCTCTCTACAAAAATCTTCCCTGGCTCTGTTGATAGATACCTACATCCAATCTGGGATATGGAAAATCCCAAAATACCGTATGATAAATATCTCACTAATTCTTCCCCCTCTCTGGAAATTGTACAAATCCAATATTGATGTTACGGTAAGTAATGTTCTGGATGATACTTTCCTTATCTTATACCTAATTTGGCCTGCGTCAAAGATGCCGAAAGCTCAGAAATAATGTTAATCCGAAGCAATTATTACGTAATACGTATTTTTATTAGTCTGCTCGTTTCTACTGTGAAATAGTTCTCATTTATAGCCGAAGGAATTTCAACCAACTATTAACTTTTAATCATATTTGTACTAATTATTCGCGAAGAGAATAAGTAGCCGAATATCTTAAAGCACCGATAATTACACACAATAGTTTTCCGACAGATATAATTTGAACTACTCTACAAAGTCCTAACGGCAGTCTATCACTCTACTATTCAGATAACAAGCCACAGAAAATTAAGTTATTCTAAAATGGTGCTTTCACACTGTTTTCTAAAGTTGGGGACAAATAACTCCGATTTAGAAAGGTTTCTCCTAAACTGCTATTTTAATAGATATTTTAAAATAGCAGTCACTGCTACGAAAATGTGGCCGTTTTAAACAGTGTGTTGGATTGATGGAATAGAAGTCTATCTGACAGCATTCAGCGCCAGACCACTGTGGGGGAAAGTTTCAACTACTTTCCCATTTTTCTCAACACCGGGAAAATGTAGCATAGACGTCTGTTCGCGCATACGCTTCAAATGTAAAATAACAATAATAATGGTGATCCCACAAGAATTTTTTTTTTGCAGAAAACCAATTACAGAGAGAAACACGTACCTTATAACTACTGGACAATAACATTCCTCACAATAACCTGCAAATAGTTATTGAACTATGTTTGTCTCTTCCAAGCAACAATGCCTCTATGAAGATACTATTTTCTCTCATGAACTACATACAATGAATGGAGGAAAAGTCCCAAATCAAAACAGAGTTTACTCAGGTAATGTTGGTGGTGAAAACAAGCTAGTATCTCCTGAAACGTTTTGTATACAAGTTGAAGAGAATCCTGATCAATAATTCCGACGAGGAACATCATCAGATGAATTCAGCATCATTTAATAATAAATGCATGTATGAAGGCACAGACAGGCATACGGAAACTTCACACCAACACAATAAAAACGTGACAACGTTTAGCCGACGGCGCGTCCCCGAAAAGAGCATAGAAAAATTGACACTTTATTCTAAAGTAATAATTTACGAGCCCTCGTCTTAAAAGGGTTAGTTTTACATCCTTTCAATTTAAAAAAAAACAAAACAAAAAACGAACAGATGGAGAACAATATTGAAATTTTGAAAGATTAGAATTTTTTCAAATCTAATTATTGAATTCTTCTAGATTTTGAAGCATTACTTAAAACTATATTTCAATAGTAGTTAATAAAATAATAGAAACGAGAAATGAAGGGTACAAGGGGTATATGCAAGAAAGGTGCTTTCTCGTAAAACGTATTTTAAAGTCTAACTCTCGCATTTACTTCCATGTATTTAATATTCTAAAATACACTTTAACATGTGGTATATCCCTCTAATGTTTCTCAAACCTAGCAAACCACCCGACTCAGTGGCATCCTATAGACCAATACAATTGACACCAACTCTCAGCAAAATATTAGAACGGATACTTGTCCATCACCTCCATACACATCTCAAGGAAAGACACCTACTACCAGACCACCAGGCAGGCTTCAGACCAAAATACAGCATTCAGGACCAACTTCTCAGACTGACCAACCACATCATAAACCACTATAACACCAGCAAACCATCCTGCCTCGTGCTATTCGACCTGGAGAAAGCGTTCGATAAAGTCTGGCATCAAGGCCTACTATGGAAGCTTCTCCAATTTCAACTACCAATTGTATATATCCGGTACATTTATATGTTTTTGACAAACCGTCTCGCATATATCAATATTGACCAAAGAAATTCCTTTCCGATTTTCCTAAATACTGGGGTACCACAGGGATCCGCACTTTCACCGCTACTATATATAATGTTCAGCTCAGACCTACCAGAACTACTAACTAATATACAACTATATCAATATGCAGACGACACGGCCTTCCTAGCAACAGTACAAACCGTTAACCAAATAAACCGAACAATGCAAACTGCAATACACATAGTCAGTCAATGATGTGACCAGTGGCAACTCACAATAAATGCAGCCAAAACACAAGCAATTAGTTTTATACCACCTCGACAACGCAGAAGAGTACGACGCAACCCGGGAAACCTACGCCTACACGTACAACAAATTCAAATCAGACCTGCCCACGAAGTAAAATACCTAGGCCTAACCTACGATTATCACGTCACCTGGAATCTACATCTGAAAGCACTCATTAAAAAAGCATACAACCGTCTAAACCTGCTAAAACGAATCACAGGAACTTCCTGGGGCATAAACCCAACTGCCGTACTAAACACATACAAAGTTTTTCTCCGCCCAGTTCTAACCTATGGCCACGTAGCTTGGATTCCAGCACAAGCAAAATTCTCCAACAAACTGGAGTCCTAGAAAGACATGCATTTCTCATAGCACACCACATCAAACTTCCTAGTCCGGTTGCTGAGCTCTACGAACGAGTCGCCATGCCTAACATACTGTACCATCTGGAGAAATTAAGAATACGATTTATAACCAACAGATACGAAACCAACCACCCACTCCTTCTTGATTGTATGCATCAAGACGCAACCTACAAAACACCAACCACAGCTTTTGTATCTCACCCACTAGACCTACTTTTCAGTCTATATCTCTTCACTCTCCCAGAGAATCACCCAGAAACACCATACCTTACTGCTTTCATCGATCCGCAACCACCAGACTATATTATACCATCACACACATAGAACCACTTAAGAACTAACAGAATTCATCATCAAACAGAAGCACTCAAAGAACGGAAGACCAATCCCTATTAGCCATAAAAATGTATGTACAGAACCGAACTTCTAGGGAGCCACAGAATCATACAAACAAAAGCAAGTAACCTACAAAGCTAGGTAAGTTAACAAAGTTCAACGAAAATCTCTTTGACAAACGACAATAATTAAAAACAGAAAAATAAAGTAAAATCTCTTCCCTAACAGAGGGCGTAACCCTCTCAGTGGGTATAGCCATGTTATCAACATGACTAAAGGAGGAAAAAAAAAGTGGATTATTTGCTCTTTTGGATTGAAACTTTTCAACGATTAGCTGTCATTGTGTAGTACTAGGCGGTGGGCCAGTACGTGAAAAACTCCCCCCCCCCTTAGGGGGGAATTGCCACTTTGTACACTGATAAAGGGTGATTAGTAGAGGAAGAAAATGCCTGTTGGCAAACACGAAACTGCATCCTTTGCATACAATGGATGGCCCTATGACGTCATCAGGAATGATATTTTTGGCCGAAACGGGATCAAATTTAAACTTGCCACAAAATTCGCCCAATAGAGTTAACTTTCTCTTGAAACTTCGGTGTTTCAGGTCAAGAAAGTGGTCATTAGTAGAATGCTTTACAGCCCACCTGGAACTAGAGGTTCATATGCCCGATGACGTCAACAGCAGAAAACATATAGTGAAAATTGGAATTCGCAGTCAAACTTGTCACTAAATTCACAAACACGTGTAAACGTTTTTTCAAACGTTGCTTTTTGACATTAAATACCATAATGATCACCATTAGAGTGCTTTACCACTCACCTGGAGTTGTATGGTTACATAGGCGCCCTATGACGTCATCAACTGTAAACGTTTCGTAAAAGATCTGCAATGACATTTGGCACTAAAGTCACTGAATCCCGTCAACTTTCTGTTCAGTTTCGAGGTCCTGCAGTCAGAATTAGAATGATGTACCCGGTACCTGGCAGTGGACAGGTTTCGGCCCTATTTCCTATCAACTGTCCTTTTTCTGTGTGTTGTGGAGGGTGGGGGTGGAAAACGTTTTTGACATACTGGCTCACTGCCTATATGTTTCAAAAAATAAACCATCGTGTCATATATATCTTTTGAATCAATTTTTGTTGTTACTTGGTAATATTAGCTGTGAATGTTTCTTCGGCATTTTGTTTTCTTGTTCCGAGTCTTTAAAAACAAAGGTACTAATTAAGGCTATTGTGTTTTTGTTTTACAGGGTAATCACCTGATGTGAAACCAGTAGCTGAAGTCCCTTTTGTCCCAGCCCTTTCCACCAAAATTTGAACAGCTGTGCCCCATAAATTTGAATTTTGGCACATTTCCCGGAAGTCGTGA
>JAGDQP010076641.1:0-10034 GCA_022664845.1 Lepisma saccharinum
AAATACAAATCAGAAAGGGTATTTTAATGCTTTTTGCATGTATATTTGTTGTAACAATTGATATCACAACAGGTAAAGCATTTTTTTAACGAAAATGATATAGAATGTGATGAACACGATTTTTTCAATTTATAAATTATAAAAGCAGCTACGATAAGTCATTCTTTTGTGTAAAGCATGGCACCTCTCAGCTACGACTTACTGGGACAAGGATGAGAATGACGACGGTGTGAGTTTTAATGGGCATATCACCCCGCTATTAGCGGTGCTCCGGAAAGCATGCTTCCCGAGTGCCAATCAGAAGTTTACTTCGTTAGCTACAATTGGACTGCGGGGGTAGATATGAGTACATACTGCAAAACAAGTATTACAACAGTGACTATGGTGCTTTAATAAACGAATTTGCTTGAAGTTAGTTTTGCATTTAAGTAATCGAGGATATATGAAATTAGACGCGTATAATTACAAAATAGCAATTTTCAAAGCTTTTAGCAATAGTTCCTGTTTCTAATACTTCCAATGAATCAAAATAATCATATCGAGTTTTCAAAAGGCATAAGAAAGGCATTTGTGTATTCTAACACACATTATAGAATCAAGAAGCTTTGATGATCCTTTTTTCAATAACACTGGTCGATAAAATAAAGCGTCACAATCTTTATCGAAAATGAGTACAAAATTACTCTTTTTGGGTGCTGAGTTCAAAAGGACCACAGTTTGTCGCCATCACCCACCATTTTGTCATAACAGGTATGGATATTTGTAATTACAGAGTGAGTCAAAAGTCGCCGTACAGCCTTGTAGTTTACAAAGCGTCAAAGAAATAAAGTATGGTATTACACAAATGTCAAATGGTGGGAAAGGGATGATCAAAGTAGCCGCAATCTAGAAATCCGACATACGCAATGGAGGTCATTTTTTTTTCAGATCTAAAGTGGGTCCTTTGACATGTCATTCAGCACGATAATGTTTCCAGAAAGTCATTCCAGGTGTCAGACTTTTCTCTTATGGGGTCGGAGTAATTTGTCCTGAAAGTCTGCTGCTAGATATATGAAAAGACATCAAATACAGCCTTGTTTCTTACAAAGTGATAAGGGACTGAAGCATCGTAGTACAGAAATGTGGGATGGTGGGGAGGAGCTAAAGTATGGAGTACAGTATTTAGATGGCCGCCATCTTGAAATCCGACATGTTGGATGGAAGTATTTTTTAAATAGTATGCGCATCATGTGACATATCAATCAACACGCGAATGCTCCCAAGAAGCTATTCGAAGTTTCAGATTTAACACAAGTGTTTCAGTGTTGGAGTTAAGCCACTGGTGGATAAATGAGCATATGTACTGCAAACTTTCAGTGAAGATTAATCAGACACTGTAACAGGCAGATCAAGTGGTCAATTCTAACCTGGAATTACTTTCGGGGAACATTTATGTGTTATTTGATGTGTAAAACGATCCACTTTTTATCTGGAAAAGAAATGGTATTCCTGCTAGTCATGCGGTCTGGGGCGCTAAGCCAGCGACTCGAAGGTCCCAGGTTTGAATCCCGGCGGGGCCATGGATGTTTGCTTGTGGATTTTAAAGACAACAGCTAATGGACTCGAGACGGCCCAAGTCATTAGTTACTAAAATGTCCCGGAAATACAATATTTACAATTTTTTAGAAATGACATCCATCAAATATGGTGGATTTAATGTTAGCGACCACGTTGATCATATACTTCAAAATGTAGCCCTTTCCCATCATTCCACATTTGTGAACTGTATTCCAATGCTCAAATGTAAACGAGGTGAGGACCAAATCATACGCTTACCTTCAACATGGTACACACCATCCTCGCTGCCATCGTATGGTCTAACAGAATGGTGATTAAAGACAAAACAAGTTTCGCCAAATGATACATTGGCATCCTCAGGTAAAAAAAGGCAGGTTAAAAAGTTGAGGGAATAAAAGACGCCGCCTGCAGATATGGCCTTTGTCAGGTTTCTTTGCAGATAAAATAAAAACGGCGGTCCTGGGCGTAAACAAGGTAGGTGCAATGGAATTATGTACTAAATCAGAAGGACCTCGATGAACAACTGTGCATTTGCTTATGTATGGGAAGTTACATGTATAAACATGTTTATTTTTACAAACAAGGTTTAAAGAAATAAAGAAATCTTTTTAAAATATGATATTTTTATGCAATTTATTTATGTCAAACCACGATTTTTTAACACGACTTGATCTAAATTTAGTACAGGTTGTTTTTTTTTGTGTGTGTGTGTGTGAATAAGACATGTACACTAAATTTAGATCAAGGCATGTTAAATAAATCGTGGTTTTACATAATAAATAAAATGCAATAAAACGCCATATTTTAAAAAAAACATTTATTTATTTATTTCAACCTTTTAATAATAATAATAAACGTATTTATACACGTAAATTCACATACATAACCAAATACACAGTTGTTCATCAAAGTCCTTCTGGGTTAGTATTTGGCACAGAATTCCATTTCGCAACACACTGTAACAACATTGCACCTACCTTGTTTCTGCCCAGGATCGCCATGTATTTTTTATTTCACCTGCAAAGAAAACTGACAAAGGCCATATGTGAGGATGGCTTCCTTTACTCCCTAAACTTTTTAACCTACTCTTTTTTCACCTGAGGAAGCCAATGTATCATTTGGAGAAAATTCTCGTGTTTTTAATCACCATTCTGTTAGACCACACGATGACAGCGAGGATGGTGTACTGTACTATGTGCAGCAATTCAATAACTTTTTTTTTTATATCTGCTAGAAGATGCAGTACCTGATTGTTCTTTCTGTCAAAACGTATGTAGTCAGAAAAAATGGAGGCAGAATCACAAAATTACGAACAAGCTTAAAATATCTTTGTCAAAGACCATATTTCTTTGTTTTTTCTAGCAATATAAGGTAATTTCTCGCTTTAAAGTGTTATAAACTATCTTTCTGCTCACTTCTAGTGTGCAAAAACAAAGGAAATCCTCTAATTTTGAGCTGTGCTAAAGTATGGAGCACAGTACTTAATATTAATTTTGTTGGCACAATTATCTAAGCTTTTCAAAAATGAAAATGCCATACATGGACACGTCATTAAAAAGAAGGAAACTGTGCATTATTTCACACGACCCAATCAACCTTTAAGTGTGTAAAATAAAAGTGTAATTAAAATTAAATCAACATGTAAAACTTACAATACATTAGAACTAGCATAGATAAGGGTGAAGGAAGAATGAACCGGTTCTCAGTTCTCCTTTAGCTGTCCTGTGATGTGTGACCTATGGCAGTGTAATGTAGTGTAAGTTTTACATATTGAGACATGTGTGCACCTGAGGAATCTCCATTATATGGTTCCAAATATTGTTCCCTACTTTTTATTGTGCCCAGGATTTGCCCTTAAGGAAAAAGCCTAATGCCATTAAACGCAAGAGTCTACGTATGTGATTGCTTGTTGTATGCACAATTTCCTAACGTATCAAGTAGTTTCCTTTAAAACCAGCAAAATAATGATTCTATAGATAAAACCAAAGCGCCCAGGTATAATACAGAATGTACGGAGATCTAGGGGGATTACCGACGGATTTTTAAGCGAAAGTTAACCAAAATGCAAAGGACCTGCCGTAGCATCAATATTTACAACGCAGAATACAATGCAAATCAAAAGGATATGTAAGTTTCAGAGTCGTAGTTTTCCCCCACCCTTTCAGACCATAAAGAATCCATAGTTCATCTCTGATTTGTAGAACTTACTGATATCTTGGGGGAGGAGATAGATAAAAAGGTAGGACCATATATACACCTTCCTTATTCACTCGCGTTCATACGGAGGCGCTAATACGGTTTGTATATAAAATAACAAATTAAAAAGATAAAGGTATTCACTCACTGTAGTTATCTCTGTTCATCTTTCATGCTTCGATATGAACTGCAAGGCTAGTTCTTCAGCTGACCTCCTACCGCAATTCTTGGCTTGTAAGATTATTTTGTCACTAATGAAACCAAAGGATAAACACAGCTATTTCCTTGTTCACCAAACAAGCATTTAAATTCACCCTCAATCTGAAAATAAAGCATCATAATAATTCTGGAAATTATACTTGTAATACTAACATCAATTTAATATGTTTAATGTAATTGAATCGAAGATACGAAAAACTAAGTCAAATGCTCACTGCTTGTAAATAGCAGCAAAAATAAATGTTAAATGAGAGGACCAGAATAGAACGAAACAGATACTCAATGCTCGTATTGCAAGCAAGTGGTGTCTTGAGTTAAATTAATCGGAAAATAGTATTTGTCCTGAGGTTGAACTGTACTACTTTTCAGCAATCACGCTAGGATGCGCAAAGAAATAAAGTCGTATTTAAAAATAAAAACGTGTGTGAAATAAAGGAAAGCCAACATGCAAGTATGTAATCAAAACACATTAACTTTAAAAATTATATGTAGAATCTTGAATAACGCGCAACATGGTAGACACTCTGAAAAACTTGTCCGTTCTACAAAGGCCGTGTTGTCCGAAAAAAAAAACTGCATAGACATGAAGCTAATGACATTTTAACTACAATCAGAATAACATATTTTTGCACTATAATAATCTTATAGACTGACCGATAGGCGAACTTCGAGAGAAAAACTGTACGCTCTTGTGTACTTTTGTATTTTAAACATAAAGACGTAATTGAACACGACATGACACACAAATTATTAAAAAAATTGAAAGCATGATTTGACCAAAAACTTGCGTGAAATTTGATGGTTTCAGAAAATAACAATCAATGACATCACGGATGCTCACGACATGTTCTAGTGCAGAGTGTCTACAGAATTAGCACAACCCAAATTCATGATTTTACTGACAACAAAAAGATGAAAAAAATGTTGGGACTAGTTGGAAAAGCGGTATCATCACACCCGAACTCACAAGATATGTGTTACCCGAGTAACTAGATTTCTTAACATATGCTGCTGTAATATAAAATTTCACAATATTCAACCACAAATTAATTGGACAGAACATGAGAAAAATACTAAAATTCTATCACTTTTCCCTGACATTTCTAGGTTCTCCAGATCGTTGGACACCGATTCTTGACCTGAAACTCAATTTCATGATTTTACTTACATGATTAATGACACCATGTCACTACTCTTTTCTTAACAGTTTCATGAAATCTCTCTATTTCAGTACTAGTCATGCAATTTTTCAATTAACTATGGTTCTGACAAAGTTTTTTTACAGTTGTTAGTCCACCCATTCATGTAATTTCACTTTCAATAAACAAGTTATATCGTTATATCGATAAGTAGCATCTATAACGGTGTCATCTTTGTAGCAATCACCTGCCAACAAAATATACATAATTAGATCTACATGAGTCATTTCAAGTAAAATCAACACACTTTGGTGCAGTTTTAAACCCCACAATTTCCGATTTGTATGAAATTTTAACTACTCATGAACCTTAGTCACCGTGACAATTTTTAGTTCCATGTGTATTGTCATTTCAAAATTATCCAAGGTCAAATAAAATTT
Organism: Lepisma saccharinum; assembly: GCA_022664845.1. Taxonomy (NCBI): domain Eukaryota; kingdom Metazoa; phylum Arthropoda; class Insecta; order Zygentoma; family Lepismatidae; genus Lepisma; species Lepisma saccharinum. The sequence continues at coordinate 5,552 of JAGDQP010076641.1, forward strand.
TAATATATATATATATATATTTTTTTTCAAGGATTTTCTTGTTGCATATCCTATGAAAGCTTGTTCAATTTCCTGTAGATTTCACTTTATTTCAGCTTCCTCAGTGCGCTCAGAAATAGTAATTTCTGTGAAATTTTACCATGAATTATTTTGAAATGAAAAAATATATAGGACTAAAAATTGTCACGGTGACTAAGGTTTAAACTACCCAACTTTCAGACAAATCGGAGATGGTCGGGTTGGGGGCTGTATTGATTGCGTATGGAATGACTCACCAGCTTTATCTCGGTGTGATAATACTGAGAGAACCAGTAGCAAAAGTGTCCACCACTAGGCACGCAATGTTCTGTTTGAAAATAGATTCAAAAATGCAGTCAGCACGGGAATCGAACCCACGACCTCCGCCTTGCCGGGGCAATGATCTTACCAACTGTGGACAGGTCAATCTCATAAATTTCCCAGAGTTTCCCTCATAAATTAGATTCCTCTTGGTTTTCCAGATTTATAAAATTCCCTAAATTCCAGGTTTACCAGGGCGGTACACATCCTGAAAACTCATCGAAATGCTAAAAAAAAAGGCAAAATTTAAGAAGACGATTTCGTTTCTTTTAAAAATCGTGATGTGTATCAAGCCTCAGGAAGTTAATCTGGACGATAATTACATACTATTACGTACCGGTACAGAAATCTGAACTTGTAGGACAAAACGTGCTGTTTATCTTAATCTCTCTTTTTTTTTTTTTTTTTACATGGATATCGGCTTCTTATTGCCGCGGCTGTTCTTTTAAGCAGCACGACGACAGTGGGATGAGGGAACAACTCCCGTGTTTGACAACGTATCTAGGTAACACAATAGATCAGGTCGACTACCTCTCCCCCACTCTATCCAGGCCTGAGTTGCTTGAAGTCCCTAAATAAATTCAAAAACACAAAATGTACACAAGGTAATTGGTAACCACTGTTTTACACACTATATGTTCACAAAATGGGCATTAGCGGGTATCAAATTGAATTTTAATGACATTTAGGCGTCCCTGGCTCAGACTGGGAAATGGCATGAGAGAGTATGGGAAATATGCGGCCAGTGCATTGATTAAACTACCATCACGGTACCATCAAGTCATTCTACTAAGTAAGGAAGGAAAGTGAAACTGAGGAAAACCCTGTAAAATGTCGGTCAGGACAGTCGGCTGCAGGGTTCAAACCCGCTTACCTACTGCCGATCCGAAGTCCGCGACATTATCCCTGGATCACGGAGGTTTAGTGTCAAATTATAAAATTCTTCCGAAACACTTGTAGTTAATGATGAATTTGATGTTGATTGTCTTTACCCAGTGTAGAACAACGTGTTGAAAACTACGCAAGTATTAGTCTGCTATGAATGAGAATCGAACTCGGATCCTCTATTGCAGACCAAGAAAACTACAAGTAAGCAACAAGGCCCATTAATATTTCATTTATGATGAGTTCCAAGAGAATCCATGGATGAGCCGTTCCGACCGAACTGAATCCAGACAAGGAATCGATCTCCTTGAAGTACTTGACACTAGTAATACATGTATGGAAGCAGATCCATTCATTTTACAGTAAATATTGTTAAACTAGCACAATTTAATCCGAACTAACGTAACGAGAGAGAGAATGGTCGGGTGGTCGAGCGGTCTGCGGCGGTAGGCTATCGACTCAACGGTACCGGCAGGGGTATGGGTGTGGATTTTAACACTTAACAGCTAAAGGCAAATCGTGACGGGCCGAAGTCCAAAGTTACTAAATTGGCCCATATATATATATAAAAAAAAAGAGAGAGAGAGAGAGAATGGTCTGCTGAAATTGTATATTCCAGTCTAATAAATCACAAATTGAAATCATTAGCGTCCGAACAAACAGCAAGCAGAGATAAGAAAGTATCCAATGCAGTAAAAAGGTAAGTTTTATTTTGTATGCGCCATTCTAGTACCTTTGACTTCGGTTCGTCAAGATTATATTGTGAATGAACTGAATTTTTAATTTATTTTAAGACCTTTAGGCAACTGGCTCAGTCCGTATGGATGATGATGGGATGAATTGATGGAATGAAGAAAATGGGAGGAAACTCACGCACACGGTGTTTGTCCACCACAAAGCCCACATGGCATGATTACGGATCGACCTGACGACCCCTAGCACCAGAGATGAGCGCTCTACCAACTGAGCCATCATGGCCCCTTGTGAATGTACTGCTAGTTAAAATCTACAAACATCCCTGCCCCTGGTGGGATTCGAACCCGTGACCTCTGAGTCGCTGGCCTAATGCCTCAGAACACACGGCAGCGTGGTCGGGTCCTAATTCAGTGTACAAAGTGTCACATCACCTTTTGATTTGGCATCTGATTCGACAATCTACGCACCAGAAAAGCCATGGAAAACAATGGACTCGCCTTATCGCTTTGCGTAAGAGAATGAACTTGTCATTTCTAGCATAGATTTGACTCGTCACAGATAGAGTTCCCAACTGTCCCGGTTTGGGCGGGATTAACCAGGAATTCTACGTCCTGTCCCGGAGGAATTCTTTTGTTCATCGGTACGGTTAAAATACCGGATTTCAATGTCGTTTCTTGAATAATGAACGTACGGTACTTTGGTTACAAAAAAAAATGCAAGTGTGCAAGTGTAACTACCGCGATCGCATTGTTTGCCGGAGTTTGCTCAAACGAAACAATGCTTAATTCTGTAAACAGAGCAACTCCTCCCCTTTTTGTTGTGCTGATAGCTTAGTTGTATCGTGGATGGCATCGGGTTGCGGAGGTTGATTATTGCAGGCTGCTGCAGGTAGCTAAAGGAGAGTAGGACTGAGGAGTGACTGCAAGCTAAAAAAAAATATTTTTAAAGACATAATACTTATCTTAAACCATTCGTACCAGAAACAAAAAATAATAATAATAATTTTGTTTATGCATGACTGAAAAGGAAAGCTTGGGGCGTTTTCTCAAATAAGTCACTTTATAAATTCTTGAATTGGCGCGCCCCATGCTTTCCTTGTTAGTCATGCATAAACATTTTTTTTTTACTTTTTAGTACGAATGGTTTAAGAAAACTATGTCTTTTTTTTTTGTTGTTGTTGTTATTTCGATGTTTGTGTGACCCAAATCCTAAAGTGTTCTTCAACCAGTCAAACCACATTTGGTTGCAGGCTATTATTTATTTTAGGATGAAGAAGTTCGTATTAACGAGAAAAATTAAAATATGCTTTTAAAATATAGAAATATATGAAAGTAACAATGGAATATTGCATTGTCACCTGACTTACGTCTCTGTGCAAAATTGCACCATTGTATGACGTCGGGAAATGAGTTAAATTAACGTTGCAAGATTTGAGGAGACCACAAACCATTGTGAACTAAAGAAAAGAATGTAAAACCTGTTTTCACGTGCGCTAGAAACATTTTTTTTAAATAAATTTCTTTAGTAACAAGTAGCTACATATATTCCTTGCTTTTTAAGTCACCACTAGATAAATGAGTATGCACAGGCCTATCGGCAAATATTTGTCCCGGAATGGGTCAACCCATATTTGTTAACACTAGTGTCAGAGGAGAAGAACGGGGAGGGGGGAGATATTTTATTAAAGCAATGGTTTAGATAGGTGATCTGTTCATGAACACCAACTATGTTTTTGGTCAAATCTTCCTTGAACCACTCCGTTCAATGGACTCCAGCGGGAATTGAACCCATACTTACTCCTTGTATCTTATAGTATTGCAATGGATTGAAATAACGTGTTTTCATTGTTTTGCTAATGCGTGTAGTGCCGAATTTCATGCAATATATGGACTGATGCGTGTAGAAGGATACCTGTAATACCATAGATCTCATTTGCACATTGTTTCCTTTAACTCACATAATGCCCCTGAGACCTTGTGGAGTGCCCGAAAGGTTAACGCTGTTGCTTTCCATGCGCGTGGTCACGGATTCAATTTCCGCCGGGGTCGAGTGCAAGGAGTGGTTCGGGACCCACTTTTTCAAAAACTGGGAAGCACAGCAGCTCCTTTAGGACGTTAATAATAATTCACTAACATCATCCCCTGATTTTGAATCAGATTCGGCACCCTAAACACAAAAATACAATGAAAAATAATGTAATTTGAAGTGCATTACGTACCAAATAAGATAGGAGGGTGTATCCGTACACATACCCGTGCGTATTGGGGAAGGTCGGTACTCCCCCATAAATTAAGATGGCGGTACGCCCATTTACAAAATGATATTTGTAAAATTTGTATCATTTTGGCAAAATTATATGCGTTTTACGTAACTTTTCCACCCTGACCGATCTCGACTGGATTCCCCCGAAAATCAACTTCTTGGTACGTGCTTGAAAGAATAACTCCTATCACCACTTAAACACTAGTTTTGCGCGCCTAGGAACCTCATCAGAACCTCTGTATTGTGCCTTATTTTTTATATTTTTCATGCAATTTAGTATCTATTACGGCCATAGGAATGT
>JAGDQP010076642.1:0-10034 GCA_022664845.1 Lepisma saccharinum
GGTTCTCCTCAACAGCCTACAGATGGCAGTAGTGATGTTCAAGAACTGACACATCACAGTTTCTTGTCACCTAAAGTAGTAGTTGTCTTTTTATTGAAAGGAGAATAAATTTACTAATTTTCCAGTTGAAACTTGGTGAAAAATAAACGACCAATTTATCTCTACGTTCATTTATTACGAAGTTTCAACTGGGAAGTACACCAATTTTTCTCCTTTCGATAAAAAGACAACAACTACTTCCGGTGACAAAAATTGTGATACGAGGTATCAACAGTTAACCCTCGAAGTATTGTTGGACTCTAATTCCGAAGAAAGCCATCAACATAGGCTATTACATAGTAAAACTTGAAACAGGATAAGTAAATGTGACAGGTGACTGTACTTCGAATTTAAACTAGCTATGTCGAGCTAGTTAATTATTAATTGATTGTCTTTATTACTTAAATTGCCGTCTTCATTCAAAGTACAAATTTAGAATTATTATATTCAATTATAACAAATCAGATGAAGTGAGAATTTGCAACTGTTGAAACAATACGGGAAAATATAGATTAAACAAAAATACACGCTCTCACACTTAAACTCACACAACGAGAGTAATTATACAAATCAGTGTTTTCAAAGTTGTTAATTTAAAGTGAAGTTAAGTGTTACTGGAAAGGACGTTCCTACTATGGAATTAACGATCTTCTTGAATACTTTTTAAGAAATTGATTTAAATTTTGTTTTTGTTGTGACGTTTCTCAAATTTGGAAAGAGTATATTGTTCCATAAAAAATTTACTGCGAGCTAATGATTTGCTGCATATCTCTATGCGATAAGTGGTAAATAGTCGATCCTCTCCAGATCTGTGTCAATAGATAAGGAACATTGTCTAGTAGAAGAACCATCTAAAATGTGTAGAACTGAAGAATGTTTATATATTAATATAGCAATATTCACGGTTTTAGAGTGATATTTGTGAACTAATCGAAACATTGGTTTAAGTAGAACATGATAATTTTCAGGTAAGATTTATGTTAGTTGAACAAGCAATGTAGTGGTGATACTTAAGATGGAACTGATACACTTTAAGTGATATTATACCATGTGAGATGAATCAGGTTATTATAGAAACATTAAAGGATGTCGAAGTAAGTAAATGTAATAAGTTAAGATTAGCAAGGAGCTGATATACGAGGTCGTATAGATTAGCAATGAGCTCGTGCTTTAAATGATATATTCAAGAAAGAGTATATTCTTGTAAGTGAACTTTTGTGTTTCAAAAAAGAGAGAAAGTGGATGACAATAAGCAAAGAACGAGATTATTAATTGACATAATGACTACTGTTGATTCAAAGATCAAGTACTTAGTATTTAGAAAAAAACTAAAGTTACCTTTATTTACATTGTCAAGATTCACGATTGTAGAACTGTGCTGGTAACCCCTTGAGACTGGATTTGGACTTTTCCAAATAACGTTCGTAAATCGCCTTCCTATCTATAGTGACTCAGGTATTCGATTCCACAGTCTGAAGGATTCTTGGTTTTATATGAGAAGTTATGATTAGATTCTTCACAACCGCTTTGTAAAAAACTTGTCTTAAACAGGCTTGTCTTAAACAGGGTTTGAACCTACGTTGGTTTGCTTTAGTATTTGAAACTCCAGCACTTTTCCTAAACTCCATCTGGCCAACTAAAGACACAACCCATGAATTACTAAGTTCACCTTTGGAAATAGCCAACTTTGTCCTGTAAGATGTTTAAACCAAAGTACAAGCTAAACTTTCTTTATTCAATGACATAGACAAATTAGTGACCACTAATATCCGAAATAACAAAAATCCAGGGAAAATAAAAGAAACAATAAAAGCTTATGCAGTTTCTTTGCGCCGTGGAAGTTCGAAGTCATGCTTACAGGAATTATTATTATTATTATTGTTGCAGTGAAACGTCCGACAACTGACAGTTTTATATTTCCTGTAGAACAGCATTGAATATTATGGAAGTAAACTCTGTCAATAGTGTACTATATGAAAAAGAACACTGACAGCTTGATAATGTTGTCTTTTAAAGTAAAAACCTCTCTATAGCGGACATCTGCAAAAAATTGTCTGCATAAAATAGTTTTCCAGATGGGAGTAATTTTTCTATCAGGAAAATAAATTATGACTTTATTTCCAATAATCCTCCAACTATACAATTATTGAACATCTTCATTAACAATATTTTTAGAAAGTGCCTAAATGAACTCACGAGCCCCGAAACATGTCACAAGTTCTGGAAAAGTGGGCGGTGGTTTTGTTCACGAATCACTTCACCTGGCTCCAGTCTAAGAACAGCCCACGTAGAAACAATGTGGAATAGAAAGTGAACAGCACTTGTGCGTAAACAGCACTTTTGCGTATGTCCCCGCTAGCCGGGGGCTGCCCCCCAGCTGCTTATACCAACCAGCACCCTTCGGACTCACCGTGCCCCCCTTGCACACCGAGCGAACTTTTAGTAGCTAAAGTCTACGTTACCATAGTAACTTATTTGTTCACTAATTTTACTGTATATAATCTACGAAAAAAATGCAAGAAAGCAATTATTAATAATAAATTTGAACTTAGAAAAATACATTTTGAACAAAAACAAAAGAAAAAAATTGTTCCCCGCCGGGATTCGAACTCGAGACCTATGAATTAGTTTCTCCATGCGTGAACCAGAAGACCAAACTGCCAGTTGCCGAACAGACGATTGACGGTGTTACTTATAGTTCGAAATCTGCGCACATATTCACAGCGCCAATCTCGTGAATAATTCTTTGGAGATAAAGCTCGTGTCCCATTTTCTCTTCCGTTTCTAGAATAAAGGACGGTACGTGCATACATTGAATTTTGAATTTAGTTTTAAGGCCCTTTAGGCAACTTCGGCTCAGGCCCGATGCATGATGATGCGATTAATTGATGGAATGAAGAAAGTGAGAGAAAACGGGACAGCGCCGAGAAAACGCACACGCATGGGCATTGCCCCTAAATCATTACTGATGTTTCATTCTGAACGATAGCTTTGCAATTTGTTATCAATAAAAAAATTGTATTCTCCCCCTCCCACCAGGGTATTTCCACTAAATCCGCCCATGCGTACACGGTGTTTGTCCACCATAAAGCGCACATGGCATAAGCAGGGATAGATCCAACGCAGCGTATCAAAACCTTTTTCATGCCGCGACCACCTTGTACGGTACCTTCTGCCCGGCAACCTCCAGTAATAATTTTCTTGTTTGTAATAAGCGGATTTATTTAACTTTGTATTAAATAGCCTCCTGAAGGCTTCAACACACACACACACACACACACACACATATATATATATATATATATATATATATATATATATATATATATATATTGTGTTGAGAAACAGGCGTGTAAAAACAAAAGTTCTCAAGTTATCTTCATTACTTTTTCTACAGCAGTTGCTTACAAGACCCTGCTGTTTTGATGTTGAGAATAATTTTCCGAAATTAAATTGTAATCCCCCTATCGGGAATTCAATCTCAAAAGTGAATCTCACCCTCCTGAGTCGATTAAGCAAGGTTTCAGTTGGATCAGGAGTCAAATTTTGGAACAAAAGCAAGTAGAATGGCGTTCCACAAGAAATGCGCTTTAAATACACTTGAAGAAAACCTGAATTTTACTATAAGGAGTCATGAAATCGACCCTCCTGAGCAATGTTTATTCAGAAGGCCAATTGTTTTGTCTAATTTTATTAATTTAGTACCAAGAAATTAAGTCAGACACCGATTTCTGTTTATAAAACATTGTACATCTCTCGATCTCCATCTACTTCACTTTTCAATTTGGACCACCAAAAGTGGGTTAAAATTTTTGTTTGCAAAATTATTTTCACAGTGTCGAAAGTGGGTTTTGTGAGCAATTGTTGCAAATTTACCTCTTTTACCGGTCTGTTTCTCTGTTACACAAATTAATAAAAATTAATGTAAAGCTATTACCTGTGCGATAGACACGTTCCATGAACGGCACATAGTGGATGTGGAGGTAGCGCTCCACATATTCTCGACCTGCGGTACGAAGTCAGGTGGAGTGGCCAGTCCCACCATGCTCGACCGCCTTTACCTTCTCAAGGACACTCTGGTACTCAGTTTGATAGGAGGCTGAGTGTATCGCAGGGCGCCAGGAATGGAAGGATGGGTACCTAACTTTTCACTGAAAATATATCACAAAAATTGAACAGGATATTTTGAAACTTGTTAAATCAAAATAGGCTCAGAGTTTGCGCTAACCTAGTAAACTTTTGCAATATTTCGTAATGTTTTAAATATTTATGTCCTTTTTTATTTTCTGTAATATTCGCTTTTCATTTGAAAACATGACAGTCGATTTGCTGTATTTGGCAATAAATATCCTAACTATATTAGAGAAAAACTATTCAACTAATTACATTACCTTTAGTAATTATGAAAACAAGTAAAATAAAATACTTTCTCTGAAATTTATTGGTTTTAGTTTACTAAACCCGAATTAAATTTATATTTATAACTCGCCTCGCTATCCCCTTGGGAGTCGTGACCCCCAGGTTGAGAAACCCTGATCCAACATAAAAGTCGGGAGCTATACTATACATGGTTCTGCCGAATAAGCTTGTGTATAGCGTTACACAAAATATTTACTTACTTCTTGGTGCGCGTAAACATCAGTTCAAGTCCGTGGGGACCTAATGAAGAGAGTGGTTCGGAACAGAGTTTAGCCAAAAATATATGTCCCATCGTTAGAAGCTCAGCTGTTTGTTTAGTCGTTCATAGAAATTATTATTGATAATGTTTAAAGATAGTTTTTGTCTTTGCGTACTGGCTTTATTCTGTTCTTAATTATATAAACATTTGCAAATAAATTCATGCACAATTTGTCTTATTTTGAATGTAAATGCCATTTACAATTGGTAGAGAACGAAAATTTAACGTTCCGACTTAGCTGAAATTTTTTTTTAAAAAATGTTGGAAAATATAGGGTTCGATTCCGTACTCATCAGCATCAAAAGTACAATAACCAAGAGCCTAAAAAAGACTTCGGCCATGAGGGATGCGCTGGACAGTTTTCAATGAAGGCAAGTTCTATACCGCTAACATTATTGCAAGTTCACGTAGTTTTTTTTTTTGTTTTCTTATTCCACAGAAGTTGAAAATGTGGAGATAATTTTGATGTTAGGCGACTTCAGACTGTAAGTCCGATCCGAAAATTTACAAAAAGCTACACTTTCACCTAATATAGACATATGATGACGAATCAAATTCAATCCTGAGTCACTTGCTGGAGAAGGAAATCTTATCGTTCAGGCTGGTTTACGTTAAAATAAAAGACAATAAAGGATCGTACCTTAATGTGGCAATACTTACCCTAAACTGGATTTGTTCCTAAAACTGCCATAATATATTAATTTCATAATTCGACATGACAAAAAGGACATGCATACAGTGTGTTTACTTACCACACAATACATACAAACTAAATGAAACACATATATTCAATGTTACATTTTTCTCGCATTGAACTTCGTAATTCATGGCTGCTGTCTTTCCTTAGGAAGGTGGAGTAGGGAATCGCGCTGGGCATTTCAGTACGAAAACAAGCCAACATAGGTTCAAACCCTGTTCAAGCTAAAGATTTTTTACAAAGCGATAGTGAATAATCTAATCATCACCTCTCACACAAAACGTAGAATATTTCCGACTGTAGAATGAAGCACCTGAGTCGCTATAGAGAGAAAGAGGATTTACGAATGTTGGTTGGAAAAGTCCAAATCAAGGCTCAGGGGGTTACCAGGATAGTTAACAACACGTCATTGATCAGAAGTATCCTCTTTTCATGTTATTATTCTTAGAAAGTAACACTATAGCATTTGTTAAGCACGTTTTCGATAGAGGCACCTGTGGAGTATCGCTAGCATGTTGGACTTCTAATTAGAAAACCTGGGTTCGATTCCCCACCAGTCAGTTTCTCTAATGCATACACTGAAGTATTCAAACAGAGATTTATCTCCGTTGTGGAGAACTTACGAAGCATCACTGGTCAGAATCCGAGAAAACAGTGTGTGTGCTGTTTAGCATAATGTAGTTTTCATGTTTTTCATTGGTCTTTCTCTCTTCATCTCTTTCTTGATGTATTATTATCGTGCCTTTGCTACGTCTTTCTCTTCTTCTTTTCTATCTATTTATCTTTATTTTTTCTTTATCTAAACTTTACACACACTCTCTCTGTTTGTGCATGTTACACAGCTAAATCCGGGCCACTTTCGATGACCCTGTGATAGGACCTGACCCAAACATAAGTGACCCGGTAACCCAATTTACCCGGTCTGGTTAATCTATTTAACTGGGAATTTCGGCGTAGTATTTTTCGTGTTCTCGGGTTCGAATCTTACACCCGAGAACACAGTACAAAACTTGACCAGCATCCATCGACAGCCGGTGACCCGTTTCAGCTCTGCCGTATTCATTCCATCTGTGCGAATTGTTATAAACACTAGTTCATTAGTGTTGTAATTATTAGAACGTTATATTCGCAATAGGTGGAATATAGAGTGACATGTCCAGAACAGATACATTTTAAGACACGAGTAGAAAATGACCCACTTTTTTGGCTATTTCAGGAGAACAATTATTTTTTATTAGTTTGGCACCAAATTCGTTTCAATCCTATAATTTATCAACATACTATTACATGTGTTTCTTTTTTTCACGTTTGGAATGTGGAACGTGTAACTTTTACTATGCCTATAAGAAAATGCTAATTTTGCTTTTGAACACTTGTAACTTTTCATTTTGATACAGTTTGGAATTATAACCTTGGCTCTTTCTGATAGAAATTAAGCAGAAAAATTATGATTCATACATTTTCTTTTTATGTTCAATTTGCATTAGTGGTCCGGAATGAAAGGTATGGCCTACGGTATCTACTGGGTTTGTTACAATCAGTGATTCCTCCAGACTCCGGCCCCTGTGGGGTGTCAGCCCCAAATCCTCGAGACTACCCCCAACTTTAATTTTTTGCGGACAAAAGCTGATAGAAACGGTGCAAAACTCTACGTCCACCCTCCCAATTTTGACTTTACATCCCCCCAAACTAAAAATCCTGGCAGAATCCCTGATTACAAAGTATTCCGAACCAGTATGTTTAATAAGCCCCACCGAATTTCCAAACGAACCCAGGGCAAACAAAGCAAGTATGTTACACTTTTGACATTATCCTAGATGTGTCTCAAAACTGTGGAGTTTCACTGGAAATCATAAGTCTCCATTTTGAAATTAACTTAATGGATTTTTTAAGCATCCATTATATATTCGAATAGCCCTGAAAAAAAATAAAGTCTAAAAGTCACTTCTATCTTGCTGTTACATTTGTCGGAGCTGAACCTAAAAATTTAAACTACGTTTAAATTCCATATTTTTATCTGTACTTCTTCTTCTTCTCTCTCCCCTTTTCTATCTCTCTCTCTCTCTTTCTCTCTCTCTCTCATTTCTCTGCTTCTGTCTAACAGACATCCATCGGTTTCAATGTTTCATTGTATGTTTCAATTTCTCCCTCCATTAACTTACGTATATTGATTCGTCTCTCTTTTATCCTTTCATTTTTCTACTGTATACTAATACATATATATTTTGAAACAAAACCGTGCTCATGATGTTTGCTGATTTTAGTATGGACTAGACGAAGGAAGGAGAACGAGGGGGTCTGCTTACCAGACACGATTATGGGATAAGAAGGTGCCATTTTGGTTGCCTAGCTGCACGGCGTTCGCTGTCGCAATTTTTTTTATGCGAAGTGTACAATAAACATACGTTCATCGTTTCACAACCTTTTTCATAAAGGAACCTAGAACTGGTCTCTCTTTTGCTTTAGTTTACATTACAACGAGTAGTTATGTAAGATTACGCGAAAGCAGGGTTTCTCAATCTGGAGGTTGCAACCCCGAGGGGGGTCGCATGTGTTCTGCAAAGAGGTCGCCAGGGGAGGCGAAAAATAAATTTAACTTGGATTTTGAGGCTAAAACCAATAAATTTCAATAAAAGTATTTTATTTTACTTGTTTTTGTAATTACTAAAAATAATGCAATTTGTTGGATAGTTTTTCGATAATACAATTAGGATATTTATTAACAAATACAGCAAATTAACTGTCATTTTTTCAAATGAAAACCAAATATTACACAAAATAAAAAAGACAAAATGAATTAAACCGCTACGAAAGATTGCACAAATTTACTATTGGAATCTGAACCTATATTGTTTTAATCAGTTTCAAAATGTCCGGTTCAATTTTCGGGATACACATTATCAAGTCATTTTCAATTCTACGTCGAAAGTTGGGTACCCATCCTTGTCCTAAATTCAACTTTTTTTAATATACAGATACTTTATTAATTCGTGTAACTGAGAAGCAGGCCTTTAAAAGTTTTCAAGATATTTCCACGAAATTTTCTACAGTTGCCCACAAAACACTGACATTTTGACACTGTAGAAATAATTTTCCAAAACAAAATTTAAGCCCCTTTTTTGGAAGTTCAAATTCAAAAGTAAACCTCGCTTACGGGAAAAAATCAATGTTAATGCAGTGGACCATTTTTTCTTGTCTAATTTTATTAATTGTCATGAAAAACTGTTATTTTATTAAGTCAGACGGTGATTTCTGTCTGTAAAATATTGTAGCATCTCTCGATCTCCATCTACAATATCACAATAGAAATCACCGTCTGACCTAATTTCTTGGTAATTAATAAAATTAGTCAAGAAAAAGTCGTCCTCTGAATTAACATTGTATTTCCCATAAGCCAAGTTCACTTTGAGTTAAATGGGGGGTCAAATTTTGATTTGGAAAATTATTTTGACAGCATCAGAATGTCATGGGTTTGTGAACAACTGTAGAAAATTTCATGAAAATATCTTGAGCTACTGCGTAGCCTAGTCTGTAGTGCGCTCGACTTCAGTGCGAGCGGTCCCGGGTTCGATTCCCGGTGGTGGCTCAAGAATTTTGGTGTTGACCCGGCATCGTGAGGACAATTGGGGAGCTGCTGTGAATAAAAGACAGTGGCGATCACAGTGAGAGCTTCGGCTCTTCTCTCTCAACCCGTCTGGTCAGCGTGGGAGCAGTAGACCAACTCCTCCCTTCGGGAAGAGACCTCATCCACTAGTGGATTGAATATGGCTGTGATTTATTTATTATATATATATATCATCCACTAGTAGATTGAATGTGGCTGTGAATATATCATTTCAGAAGTTTTCTATCCAGAAATTTGGGAGATAAAGAACGGTCTGGAAGAAGTTATTTACATGCAAACAATTTAGTAATTGCCATTAGCTGAGTAGAGGTAACCTTTCAATGCTTTGGTTAGATGGTCTTATGAAATATTCAGCTGTGAGAGACCCTTTCGATGTGAATAGTTAAACATCAATTAAGCTCATAAAGTCAAGGGTCCGTAAGAGACCTTTTAGATTTGAAGAGTAAAGTTAACCAGTAAATTCAACATATAGAAAGAGAGCCCGTTTAACTGTAAACAGATTCATGACTACTGATCACATGTATATCACAGTATAGCGAAAGACCTTTTCGTTGTGGAACAAGGTTACTAGTTCAGTATTAGTATACTATAACGATCAATATCCATCCAGGCTATTGCTAGATCCAGGCTATTGCTTGCGATTTACTAACTAGTAGATAAACCTTTGGTGCGCGAAACAAACGAAAAGGTCAAAGATAGATTATTCTCTCGTATCAAATTTATTGACATGTAACTGAGCTGTGTTTAATACTAAGCCTAATAGGTATTAGCGTGGACGTTATATTAGTAGTAGTGACATCCCTCTTACATCATATCACGCAATTAATTCTCATTAATTACACGAGGTGTCACTGCTCCTAAAGGGATTCACAGGTGTATAACAAAAACAATCAACGTCGCACCACCATTACAACACTTTCGATGCCTTGATGTTTAAGTGATTTAAGTACTGCTGACAAGGAGACCGAATCGAAAGCTTTTTCAAAATCTATGCA
>JAGDQP010076645.1:0-10033 GCA_022664845.1 Lepisma saccharinum
AAAGATTGCGTACAAAAGGCTCTTTTTCAGTCAGCTTTGAACAAGATGGAATTTTGATAACATGCTTCAAATAGCTTGGCGATTTTTCGAATTAAATTGATTTTATTTTCAGTAATTTAATTATTTTATTACATATTATTTTGTTAAAGTCATTTCATCATGTACTCAGCTTACCTTCGTTAGTTACTGATATGTAGGTACCTTACTAAACTGCAAAAACTGTACCTTTGAATAGTGGGTACAAAATATACATTTTGTACCAAACATTTTTGAGAGACAATGGTGAATCCACGGTTGGGTTTAGAGGGGTGGTTCTTTGCATCCAAGTTCTTGAAAAGGAGCAGATTAATAGAATAAAACGATGGTAAAATATGAATCCCTGTGCCCGTCAGTGATTCTCAAAAAGTGTGGGTACATTATACAGCTTCTTCTTCAGAGGTAGTGACGGGCAGAGAGAGCCATATTTTACCATCCTTTTTTTCAATTAATCTGTTCCCTCCCAAGAACTGGGAGGCAAAGAACTGCCCATCTAAACACAACCCTAGGTTGGCCAGTGCCTCTAAAAATTGTGGGTACAAAATCGTCATTTTCTAACCAATATTCAAAGACACAGTGAATGGCGATTTCAGCATAATGTGGACAAAAATCAAAATTGCTGCGTTTCGGTAAATTTATTTTCATAAACAACGACAACATTTTAAACATCTAAGAATCTTGAAATAAACTATGTAAAATTTCCAAATTGAGTTCATAACTTATACTTTGTTTCTGCTAAGCTGAAGGTGTATAAAGTCGTATCGATTCGTCGTTATTAAGTATTGATATATATATTTATTGGTTTTGTATAATCATGTTCATCTTTACAAACACTGAAATTCATTCAATGCTTTATTTTGTTTTAGTTTAAATTTTCGTATGTTCCACTATAATTAGTTAGGTAAATATACGTGACCCAGGTTTCCAGGTTGCTAGGTTGGTACTCAGACTGTGTGTATTCTTTAAAACACTCTCTGATGAGTTTGCTCAATCCTCGGACCTCAGGGGTCATTTATTCTGTACTTAGTCATAAACCGTGATGATATTTTAGGTACTCTCTTTTCTTAGATACGCCCTTGAGTAGGCTCCCCTACTTCTTTTTTCGAATCGATTAAACGTCACAAACTCTTTCTTTTAAAAGGTGGTTTAGAATAAATTCAAATACAAATATTATGTTATTTATTGTTGTAAATTACGTTTTTCATTTCAAAGTTCGGCGGTTATGACGTATTTTGCATTCAAACGTTTTCACGGTTTTTGAACTATAACGTGAACGTTAGTTTCTAGATATCTTGAATTTCTTGTACGTGTTCTTTTTCTATATTTGAAGATTTTGATTACACAAGCTTTCTCTATTGATTCTTATCAAATTTAATTTAATCTTTTTAATTTTAGTTACTGAATGTTCGAATAATTCTATGTTAAAATATCAACTTGTTAAATGAATTGTAGTACTCAATCGTTAACAGCAAATAAACTGAAAAAAATAATTATTTCCGGAAGTTCTAAAGATTTGTTTGCAGGAAAGAGGACAATCTCTGTGTCTGGACATTTCTGCAGTCTGATATTATAGTCGCGAAACCCATTGAGCTAAGAATAACGCTAAAGGAAAGACTACACGCGTAGAACTATATTGTCTGAGGGATTTTCATACTTCGAGTGATATATTTAGTGTAGGCCTAGATAAATTGACCACTAACTTATGAAACTCTTTCCGTGCAAAAGACCCTTGCGTGAGACTTACGAGAAATTAGTTCTTGAGTTCAAAATATTTAGATTAATACAAACATTTTGTTATTTTCTACAGTATATTTGAATACTAGGTTCCTGAAAATTTGTCTGATAATTTAGGCATTATTGATTATGTGCGTAATGTTTATTTGATATTTTAATTTAAATTGGATCTGTTCCGAAATGATTTCGAAGGCATTTAAAAATTAATCTTTCACTCAACTGGGGACGATTTTGTTCATAACGACTATTAGATACTCCAACCGAGGATATCTCGGATGCCGTGTCAATGGAAAGTTATAACTGAGGAACGCGTTTACAAAGTTGCTCTCTATTTATAATTTTCATTTTACATTCAGCTTATTTTAATATTTAGATATCTGGGTTTCTTTGTATTTCCTAAGAAATTCTTCATTACACGATAATGTGAATAATCATAACGAGTAAAGAGACATCATCTATAAAATATTTGGGGACTTTGTCCATTTTAGTTTGGATGGAGGTTGCATATATTAAGACTGTTTTATTAGTTTATTGTAATAGATTGATTATAGGATAACCTACGATAGACTTTAATTATAGATGTTACTTGACGTTCATTTTATTAGTCAATCCATCATCACTTGAAATCTACATTTAAATTTCCTGGCGTAGAAGAATTTCAGTTTTTATATATGAACGTAATGGAAGTGATTTCAGTGAAGTAGTCCTATAGAATTCCTTAAGGTTTCTTATACAACAGGAATGACAAACCTTGTAATGCGGGGAGAAAATGATCTACTGGGAACAATTTTGTTGCTATTTTGACCACGTTTGTTTTTGCATACGTCTAACAAGAAGAGAGGGTAACGTCTCTCAGGAATCTATTCCTGGGGCGAGGAAGGAAATAATTGGGGACAGTTCCTTAGGTGAAGTACCTGTTTTGGGATTTAAACTCTGGAAAACACTTTCAACTTCAGCGACTTTACCCACTGGGAACGGATTCTAGTTGTGTGATCTGAAGTTTCGCCTTTTGTTTCCAACTTCGGTTTTGTTTCTAGAATAATACTTTTGAAGGAATAGGGACGTTAAATTTGCATGAATATAGGGACGTTAGGAATATAAATATATATAAAGTTTATATTTTAACCTTTTTCAAATTTTTTAGGTATAGTTTTTCAAACCAACATCAAAGTTTAGGAATGAAAATGGCAATACAGTACTTCGAAGTAAAAAAATATTTGTATGCTGAGGTTTTAAAAATTGGTCTATAAAAGGTAAAAATACAATTTATCGCTAAAGTCTAACTCTTTGTATTTCTTGGACGTCCAAGTTCTCTGAGATCTAGAAACACTAGAGAGAGATAATGTGTGTTCCATCGCTGGTCACTAGCAACTAATATTGTAGCTTGAGACGTTTCGAATTCTTTCAACAATGGGGGATAAGGAAATAAATTGTGACTACTAAGGTTCCTTACCAGTTTCACGACCCCTGATAGACAGTACTTTCTCTAATCAAAGGCTTGGATTCAACTTCATATATTTTCAGTCTTCTGCTTTATATTAGTTACGTTAGGATATTTAGTTTGTTCAAGGGTAATTTTGCATACGTTAGTTATCATATAGTGTTTCAAAATGTAGTGTTTGCTCTAAACAGGATTTGTTCCGAAGTTGTTTCAAAAGTGTTTAAAAGTTATCTTACAGTAAATTGAAAAAAAAAGTATCATATAACCTTGTTCACCTTTATACGATATATTTAAATTAATGTTGACCTTTTCGAAATCATTGTGCTCTGTACAAATGTACTTAAATATAATTTGATTGAATGATTATTTAGAGTCGGCATGGGTCAGTGACTTTGACAAATCTAAGGCATCCTTCCTCCTTGGCGTTCGAAGTGTCTCTTCCTTTTAGCAGCAGTTTGAGTTGTTGCTGTAATATCCTCAAAACAAATGACACCCCTCCTGTTCCTTCCACTTCCCTGCCGGTGGTCAAGGTTGGCCAGCGCAGTTGGGGGTATGGTTACGGCTGTAAATGGGATAGAAACGTGAAATTCCGTTCTTTTGACTAGAAGAACAAAACTGAAGAAAGAAAGAAAAGCAAAACTAAGAGAGAACATCATGATACCAGTCGCCAGCCTCGTGTCGCTATTCCCTTAAATATCTAACTGCACAGAGGTAACCAATATGCGTCAGTGGCCAAAAGCACTTGTCACCTGTATCTATCTTAAAGGATTCTTTCAACCAAGGGCAATTAATAGAAAATTCGAAAAACACTTGCAATTGAAAAGCAGAGAACCCAGCCAAAGATCTGAAATACACTCACACTATGATTCTTTTGTTAGCAGAATCTGTCTAGTATTTTCTTTTTAAAATATTACCACAAGGTTTACTCCCTCTCTTGGCTTCACATTCGATTGGTCCTGGGCTCGCTTCCATTGGCCGACCGTCCTGACCTAACTGATGTTTTTCCTGTCATAACAGGAAAGTGGTGCGATGGTACCTACAACCATGGGCGCCGGCTCGTATGGACAAGAGGGGGCATATGCCCTCCTTGGCGTTGGCTTTTTATTTGGTGAAATAGACCACTTCATTAACAATAGAATTAAAAGAAGCGTCGCCATCTTCAGGAAGGTATGAGGAAGTAACAGGTGTTTATTTGTTTCATATATCAAATAAGTGCTCGTATGTTTAGTGGGTGCACATCAAGATAAATACGTAGCCATGGGGGCAAAGCTTAGCAACTTTCTTGGGCAAGTGACTATATTAGTTATCTGAAAGAATTTAACGTGTCATTCCTTTACACGCCAATTTTCCCCATCTTGATTGATTGTTTGGACAATAAAAGGATTGTTTGGAGGAACTTTGTAACATAATGTTGAGGAAGTTGTTTAAATTAGTTAATAGAAAATGGCGTTTCATTATGTTCATCCTTTTAGGACTTGACGTTAACCAGCGACGTGAACTAGGGCACCGACCACGCCTACTTCGCGAAAAGTACCGAAGCTTGCCGAGTGAGTAGCCGCCGAAGCGAAGGAGAGGGAGGGGGAGAGCACACACCTGACACTCTCCTTGCGTCGGAGCGGCATTTTTTAAAAAATGTTATTTAAATGAAACAGAATCCTATAGCCTATGATATTTAATGTAATATGTAATTTGATAATACATTTGAAATGAACCAAGACTGAATACCACCGACATTTTTTTAACCTCTTAAGGCATGAAGAAACTGCTGTCTGGGTTTATTTTTCTGGTTAATTGCTTGGCGGGCTGAGGACTTCTTTTCCTCTATTCTAGCGGGAGAACAGTCGTTCATTGCTTAGTTCGTTGTGTTGTTTGTTGTAGTTTTTAGTGGATTTAGTGGAGCTTTATTTTCTGTTCGTATTTAGTGGAACTATGTTTTTGTGTTCGTATTTATAGTGCGTTGATGTGTGAGTAAAGTCGATCAAAATGAACGAAATTAAACAGCATGAATGTTCAGAGTGTGGTAAGAACTATGACCATAACAAATCACTTAGGCGTCATGTTTCGAAAGCACATCTGAATAAATTAAACGAAATCGCGCCTCCTTTAAAGACCCAGAAATCATTTCCTTAGCATTGCCCAAATTGTGATAAACAATTCAATCATCTTGAAAATTTCAGATATCACGAACAAAAGTTTCATGCAGAACAACCAATTAAGAAAAGTCACCTTAAATGTGTTCTATGCACTTTTGTAACGGACGGGGGAAAATAAATCACGAACATTTTGGGTTACAACATGCTATTACAGTGGAATCAGAAGAAAAGCAGTTTCCATCATTTCAAAGTTTCACGGAGAGGAAGCAAGAAATTGAAAAGGAGACGCTCACAACGTACGTAATAAAACGGGGTTCATATTATGCTGTTGATAATACTAAGAGACATTATTACAAGTGTCGCCGCTCAGGGGATTTTGTACAAAGTTACCAAACCAGAAACCTTTCCAAAACCAACATTAATGGAAACAATTGAGCTAAACCAACTCACAAGGTTTTCTAGGACGAAAATCAATAGCCATTACAGGCACAAAACTGCCAGTGCACGGCCAGCACTATATACTCCCTCTGATATGTAGGCCACTCGACCACGGCCAAAAATGAAATATACCACTCATACAACAAAGGTTTTTGCTAATAAGAAAACTATCTTTGAAAAGAAAAATAGAAAGAACCGACCACCAACTTCACACATTTTTAAAAAGAAACAAGGCAAGTAAAGAAAAACAACAACAAATGTTATCATATAACATTTATGCACACACAGGTATGCATACTCTTACATGCACATGAGATAATTTGTTTCTGGCGTGTGTACTCACTTGTCATATAGATATAATGAAAAACACAATCACACACACACACCTTATTTGAACGAGTAAGAGGAAATCATCCTAAAGAAGGCCTTGAGCGGGCATAGTGGTTAGTGCACTCTCCTCTCATACACATGGCCACAGGTTCAATTCCAGCCTGGTCTGGTTTCTGAAAAGGAGGCTGGATATAGACCCAAACTGGAACAAACCAAAAACTTCCCGAACACGTTTTACATATCCGACTAGAAACAATGTGAGACCTCGGAATAGCCAAGAGGTTAGCACGCTCACACTTTATACAGGAGGTTACGGGTTCGATTCCCGCCAGACCCACTGAAAGACTGGTTTAGAATATGCCTTACCAAAAAATTGTAGGCTCCATCCTTAGAAACTCACACACCCACCCAGAACATTAATAGCAATTGAACGGATCAAACACGGTGCAAACTGCATATTTAAACACAAAAACAACACAATACTGATTAAAATACATACTAATAACACAATAATTCTTAAGCACAACGACCGAGCAGTCTTACCTAACATAAAAACCACCCTTAACCAAACCAACCTGTGAACACGGCACAGTTGGGTCCTGAACCCAGTACCAACGTGTTAAACATACAAAAAAATAATTCCGCAAACTTAAGAACCCCAGCAGTGGTAAAGAGTTTTTAAAATAAAAAGATGCCCCACAAATTGGATGAAAAGCGGGCATGTATACCCTCTAAGGATGCCCTACCGTAAAAATAAGAACCCAAACTGTATCCACGGACTGTGATGGCTCCGATCCAGGTGGTCGTGCGGGCTAGTGCAGTAGTCTAGCGACTCCAGGATCGCGGGTTCGAATCCCGCCTTGGGCATGGATGTGATTTTAACTGTGTTGTCAGTATTTAGGTTGAAACAGTAAAAGATAAAATTGGAATAGGGATAACTGAATAATTTGTATAAGGAAATGGCCCGCTTAGGGAGAACTTTTTTTTTTTAAAAAAAAAGAGGTACTGGGCTTCAAACTCCCGTGCATGAATTATATCTGCAATGTAATGCTCTTTTGGCGCGTGTGTGTGTTTTGCTTGAAACTTGCGTTTTAAAACTGAAGCCGAAAGGTGATGTATATATATTTTATCGGGTGTTTCTTTTGGAACTTGCGTTTTAAAACTTTTATTTAAAATATGATGTTATGTATAATTATATTGATCTGGAAACTCGTTTAAAAAAAGAGAGAGAAAGAAAAAAAAATTCAGTTGAAATGTGATGTGTATATTTGGAGTATTTCGCATGATCGAACTTCACTACTTTTTTTAACTCGCTTCCTCCCACTTATCTGTATCTCACCTGGGAATTCAACGCAGCCTACTTTATTACCTCAACACATGGATTCTTCGGTATAAATAAGGTAAGTGTTCTTCATTTCAAATAAATATAAACTTTAAAAATGTTATTTTTCCGTAAACATTTGCCGCATTAATTTGTTCCGTGGTCATCCTTCGGCATGCAAACGACTACTCAGTCGGCAAGCTTCGGTAATTTTCGCGAAGTGGGTGTGGCCGGTGCCCTAGTTCACGTCGCTGGTTAACGTCAAGTCCTTTTAGGTGTCTGACTATTCTTTTTTTATATACACAAGCATCCGACAAAAAATACAAACACCTCTGAAATTTGTACTCTGCCATTATTGATCATGCGTTTGGGGCTCCGTTTCCACCTAGAACAGCTTCTGTTCTCCGCGAAATGCATTTATATAAAAGCTGAACAGTCCCCAGACGAATATTCAGGGATGTAATGCTAAATATTTACGGAACTTTTCTCTTACTATACCATATACCTGCGTATTTCATAAAGTTTAGATGGGTACACGGTAATGTCTAAAACTGGTGGGTATAAGTCTTATACCAGCGTACAGTCACATATTTAGGAAGGAGCCCGGACCCTCCCCTACCAAAAAGTCATAGATTTAGGCAAAATTAGTATAGTTTTAGGCGTATATATATATATTTATATATATTTACATCCGTCTACCATTATGGAATCCTTGACAGGCTGTATGTTTGTGGGACCCACCATTGATTATTATGTATAATTATATGTAAAAGCGTATATTAGACTTAGAAATTATCGTTATCAACGCTATTTACTTCGATTTTAGAAAATCCAATTTTTTACCCTCCCTATTCATGCAATAGTCAATGTGAATCCCCTTTACTCTTTTACCATTGCGAGACCCATATACGAATTTTTCATACTATCATTATGAAACCTTTCTATGTTCAGTCGTACCAACCTTTGTGCTTCATGTCAGTACTTCGAAACATTTTCGGTATCAGGAAGCGATAAATGAAAAATTAAGGGGTGTAAAAGCATTTTATAATTTTTTCCTGCATATTATTTTTCAAAATGTTATACCCAGCTGCCGTGGCTCAGTGGTAGAGCATTGGCTTAGCAATGGGGAGAACGCGGGTTCAAACCCGGGTCCGGACATCCTGACTGAGGTTTTTCCTGGTTTCCCTCGGTCACACGAGACAAATGCTGGGATGGTACGAGGGAATTACATGCAACATTCCTTTACATCAAGATATCATTAATGGTACCCGTAATCCAGTTGTGTAAAAATAAAGGAAAAATAATCAATTACCACTACTGGAAATGATTGCAGGATCCCCGATTCCGGACGAGTGATCTACAAGTAAGTCAACGAGGTCTTTATGTGAAGGAGACTAGCGTCTAATTCTTTCCTGTTACACAATTCCGGGAAGGCTTTCTCCATTAAAAAAGATTTTTGAATTAAATGTCTCCACTTGTAGTCGATTCTCTTTACTTTCCACTCAGCTGAAGCAAAAAGGAATTCTCAAGTACACAGAACTTGGTCGTGGCTGTAGTAGCTTAATTGTAGAGCACTAGGCAGGCAACTGGGAGATCTGGGTTCAGCATTTGTAGCAGAAGAAATGTAATGTTTTGTAACATAATTAAAACGCTTCAGCTTAGTTCGCGGAAACGTACTCATCAAAACACCCCATGCAGATACATCGTTGAATTTTTCTACATCCTTTAAAAAAAATAAAAAAAAAATGCTATATTCCGTGTTAGAAGTACCTTTCATGACCGCGAATTCCTCATTCAATTTCTTGATTTTTTTATTTACTACACATTCTTTGCGTTAGATTAGCTGAAATTATTTAAAGTTGGTTCTGTTAAACTGAATTAGGAGATGTAGGATAGGTTACTCTGTTCTGTTCTTTCCATAATCTGGATTGCTTCCCAATTTTCTTTTATGGACTGAATAGACAATTTTGTCATAACTCAGTTACGTCCGAGAGATGACGTCCCTCGACGTTCAGTTTTCCGGTGCAGGAATGGGGAAGGTAGAATGTAGTGCATTGGAGTACCACCCCGGTATTCATATTGTAAGTCTGATGAAAACTCTGCAACCCTTCAGTGAGGGTAGCCGGGAGCGGGCTCGAATTCGCGTGCCTCCCCATTACCTATCGGAAATCCGCGACATTCCTAGTTGCCACAGGGCTGTGTGCTGCACGCCTGTTGATGCGAAAACAATATGCTTTGAAAAAGTTTTAAACCTTCAGAGAGCAATCTATAAAACGCAAAATGTCAATTTTCAACCCGGACACTCTGATCACTTTCGAAACCGTGACAAAATCCTTACATACGTAATTACTTTGTATCGAAAATTAAGCTATGATTTGCAGTTCAGAACTTTTGTAACAACGCGTAAGAATTATCTTTGCACTTAGCATTTTTCTAATATATGAGACTCTGTTATGGCCTAAGCAGCATAATATTCATTTTCGTCTCCTCCAGGAAGTATTAGAAGTTACTCAAAGCAGTGCAACCTGGATTCTGTCAGACACTTTCAGTGGTGGTGTTATCCCCAAATTCTCGAGCACCCTTCCCCAACAACAACAACAACAAAAATAAATAAAGAATAAATAAAAATAAACAAATAAA
>JAGDQP010076647.1:0-10033 GCA_022664845.1 Lepisma saccharinum
GCTCTTAATTGTTTCACGAATTGCCTCCCACATCTTACTTAGAATATTACTCGAGTCGGCTAGGATTTCGAACCTATTTGAGAGTTCGAGTTGGTAATCTGCTCTTATGCTCGGATTATTTAATTGTTTCACTTCGAATTTCAGTTGTTTTGATCCCTTGCTTTCTCTGTTCGCGATGCATAACTTTTCCCTTACTTTTGTGATCACTAATTGATGGTCGGTGTCACCTTCTGCTCCTCTGTACGACCATTCCAATACAAAAATATTTTTAAAATAAATAAAATTAAAAAGACATTCATGCCCAATAATACAAAACTTTAAGACTCTATTTTAGTTGATTAAAAGTGATTACATTCGTTCGTTGAAAAAATCTATCAAGCTGTATAATAATAATAATTTATTATTATTTTTAGGAAAAGCTATGAGTTAAAACCTTTCCATGATCTATAATAATTCGTTCGTATTCGGCCCCATTGAAGAGAGAACTTTGGGTACGCGTCTGAATGAGAACTAGCTGCTTTCACGCAAAACTTGACATTATTTAATTACGAGAAAGTAAATTACATGTTAGATTAAGTTTCTTCAGAAAATATTTTTGTAAGGAAGCTTTTTTTCACTAAATGCACTGTTAACGCTGTTAACGCTATTACAATCCATTACTATGCTCAGTGTTCGATTTTCCGGAAGGACTGCCTGGAATTTATCCCTGATGCCTGAGGATTTCATCCTCGTCCCGAAAATTATCCCAAGCATGTATAAAGACTTTATATTTCTACCCAAATAGGTAGTAAGTTATCACTTACCAGTAACCACTAGTTTCAGGATCTCCCTGAGTCATTCCATACCAAATGAACCAATAAAAAATAGTTTTAGACCTTAGGTTTTACAAAATGTGTGATATTTGGTAATTTTTATTCATTAATATAATCAAAAATACAAAGCTTAATGTTTTTATCACTTTCGGTTTTTGAGGTATAAATTGTGAAAAATAAAAAAAAAATGACGATGAATATGATTTTTTACGTGTTTTGAAACATTTAAGGGCCCGAAACTCAAAAACTATTTGTCCTATTCAGCTCAAACTTTCACCATTCCTTTCAGAATGTTACGAGCTGTAATTTGATATATTACTTGACTTTATTAGACCAATATTTATATTTTTCAAAATTAAAACAAAACTTGTTTTTTGAAAAAACTCTAAATATTTCTTTTCTTGAAAAAAAAATATTCAGTGTGCTTCTGATTAGAATGTATGGGCAAAATTTCATGATGGTATTTCAATGGGATCACGTTGGGAAAAAATCTAACATAAGTACATAGCCATTTATGTATAACGTGTATAATTACCTTAAACGGCAGTACGCAAAATGGCTTTTAGCAAAGCAAATTTAATTGGTTTAAATGTGATATACAGTATCTTCATTTCAGTTCTATTGTAGAACAAGCCGAGCCGCCGTAGTTCTGTGGTAAAGAATTGGCGTAGCATCGGGAGGTCGTTGTAAGATAAGAAAAAATGGATTTTATGGGCGATAAAAGCACTATGGCTTACGCCCGTCCCGACGGGATCTCGTGGGTTTGATTCCAGCGGCAGACCACCCTGACTTAGTTTTTCTGTCACAAAGGCGAATGCTGAGATGGCACCTTCAATATAGGTCCTGGCCCACTACCTTCCAGAATCCTCCCCTCTATCACGGCTTGACCCTTAAATGCCTAAAGGCCGTAAATATCAATTTAAAAAAGGCAGTAAGAATTATTAATTTGAAATTATTTATTTACAAGCTAATAAATCTACCACATTTACTACTTTATTGTAATAATAAAGTGGTAGGTTCATTAGCGTGTAAGTAACTAATTACTAACCAATAATTCTTACTGCCTTGTTTTAAATACAGACATTAGGCTGGACTAACTAGTTTTTACTAGTTTTGTTCTGCACTATTTTTAAATCTGAATTATATTTATGACCTTTAGGCAAGGCTCAGGCCGGCACAAACACCCGCGAAATCCACTGCTTCCGTAATTATCTCTCACCAAAACCAGACTGAAGTATGGACGCTAAACTTTAGTCCTGACAGACTACCGTCGGCAGACATATGTCGCAGGACGGAAGTCCAAACCAAACACACCTAGGAAATGTACTACTTTATGTGCTTCATGTAAAACTTATTTTGTGCGAGTGCATATAACTTTCATCTTGCTTAATACTGGTCTAAAATTCATTTCCAACGAAGAAAACAATGCTATGATACATGATTCACCACCATTAGCCATTAACTCATGACCAGAGCTAAAACCGTGTCACTTTTGGTGACCCTGCCTGATCCAATCTGGGAATTGTGATTAACTGAATTTCGAAGTCATATTTTTTGTACTCTGGGGGTAACATCTTCGGTCCTGGTCACCCCTGAAAGAAGCACTGATCAAACGCAAGGATTATTAAAAACTTTACTTTGTCCTCCGGGCTACAGGGTCTAAATTGGATCATCGGATTAGGTTGGGTCTGAATCCTAGAACCGGTGGCCCGGTCCAAAACGACCCGATTGACTCAATGTTCCATTTAGCTCTGGTTATGTCTATACACTGTCTTTTGAACTGTACATGGATAAATTCCTTTTTTGAATAATTATTTTCGTTTTCGCTGGATGCTCCTTCTCCTCCTCCTCCTCCTCCTCCTTCTTCTTCTTCTTCTTATTATTATTATTATTATCTGAACGTAATACGTTACTTTTTCAATACAAGACTGAACTGAATAGGAAGGTTCTTGTCAATGATAAGTAACTGTACTTTCAACGAGCTGTTTTGTTCAACTGTTCCGTTTTTATGAACCTAGCCATAACTTGATCTAATAAAATACAAACAAACAAACAAAAAAAGAAAGAAAGGAAGAAATAAATTCATCATGGAAACTTGCACATAAAATAAAGAGCGAACGTAGATATTATTTTAGAACAGCAACCATCTCATAAACACGTACCATTTTGTAACATCTCATAAATCTAGTTACAGAAATTTCTAATAAATTAACACTTTTGGTAGTATGGTCGGTTAAGTTTTTAAATGCGCAATTTCTGAATCCTATTTTCACTAGTGAAATGCGCGAGAAAGTGGGGGCAACTACTCCACTTCACCTCCTAATCGCAGTCCATGATTCATGATCATAATATGCAGGCAAGAAAGTTATATGGTTATTATATAATTGCATAAGTGATCAATCAATCCATAACTGCTTATAGTGTATAAATGGTAACGTCTAATTAATTAATACTTATAATTGAGATAAAAAATAACTTTATTATTCAAATTTCATGCTTGCACGCATATTGATCTTGTAATTCTTTCAATTCTTGATCTATTGTGTAATTCTTTCAACTAATATTGCTTACTTTTTAAAGACCTATAATTTACATGATTTGAAAAAGTTGTAAGAATTCGATACGTCACATTTTTTAAATTTGTGTATGAGGGTGATGAGGAGTTCGTAACAGTAGCGTAGATAGGAATTTCTCAAGGGAGGGGATATTTAGAAATTTACATCCTTGGAAGTTATGCAACCCAACACAACAACATTTAAAATCTCTTTCGGTGTTTCTGTCTGCAATTTTAGACCAGCACAATTATGTGGGAAAATATACAAGAATAGATTGAATCATTGTAGTTTGCTTAGGTAAGTTATAATTTTAATATAAATTTAGCTATATTTGAAATTGGATTTTGTCAAGAACGAAGAGTTTCTCGGCCAGTATTTACTTTTGCGCTCGCTTTGATGACCGATTTCTCTTCTAGAATTACCAGTTCGTTCAGTCACATATAAAAGTTTCAATTTTTCAAATATATATGTATTCGCTTAATAGTATAAACTATCATCTGTGTCGTAAGTATGGGTACGGATTGTACAAAATCTGTAGCACTTTTAAAAAGTTTGGAAATTTGATATGTTTCCATTGTATCCGGTTATACCACAAGTAATGATGTGCGATGAACACTGCAATGCCCCCATCTGACGAGTGAATAGCGAAGTAGACAGAACGTGCCATAGCTGAGTCATATTGTGCACTTGTTTGTGCAGCGATGTATAGAAAGAGAACGACCTATTCCTCCTTTTGAAAATGTTGCTTGTGTTTGATCATGGCAGTATCGGAGGACCACATACGCCATGTGATGTTATATGAATATCACCAGGGACATCCAACTAACGTAGCGGCACGAAACATCAATGTCGTATATGGTCAGGGTGCTGTGGATGAGAGAAAGTGACAGAGGTGGTTCCAGATTTTTCAGTCTGGGGAGACCAGCCTTACCGATAAGCCACGTGAACGGAGACCTGTTAGCTGGACAACGATAACCTGCGAGCAGGGGTCGAGGTGGAGGCAAATGCAATGCTAACTGTTGAAGAACTGACTAGCGAACTCCATGTCACCCATTCAACCGTTCATCGTCATCTGCAGGACTTTGAGTGAATGTCGAAACTCTGAAAACGGGTACCCCACGCGCTAACACCACAACAGAAGCAGCAGCGAGTTGATATCTGAAGTTCCCTGCTCACCCGTCACAGACGTGAGCCATTGCTGGACAGGATGGTAACCAGATTGTGAAAAGTGGGTCCTCTACCATAACATTTAACGGAAACGGCAGGGGGAGGGGGAACTGTGCCAAAACAGGATCACCACTCCTGCAAAGTGATGTTGAGGGTTTGTTGGTATATCCGTGGGATATTCCATTTTGAGTTCTTGCCACGTAACCAGACCATCAATGCAGATATCTACTGTCAGCAGTTTGAACGCCTACGGACTGCATTGTTGGAGAACCGTCCTGCTCTGGTTAATCGCAAAGGGTGTGCTCATCCACAATGATAACGCGCGCCCACACACGGCAACCCGGCGCTTTCACCAGATCTTGCGCCAACAGACTGCTGTATTGAAATACTACTAAAGGACCATGCAGGACGAAATATTTCATTCGCATCTGGGACATTGACCATAACACTTCACTTTCAACAACACTCATGAAAATGAAAGTTCCACTTTATGGTAGAGGCATCCCTAATTTTGCTGGACCAGTTTATCAGCGTGGACATGGATTAGGGGGATTATTTCGAGGTCTCTCTCGATTTGCTATGCCACTTATTAAACAAGGAGCTAAAGCAGTTGGTCGACAAGCATTACAAACAGGAATGCAAGTCGCAGGAGATGTATTAGAAAATCGTCCGTTTAAAGAATCAGTTAAAAGTAGAGTTCATCAGGCGGGTTCAACTTTAAGATCAAAAGCCGAAAATAAAATTAATCAGTTGCTCAGTGGTAGTGGTAGACGACGGGCGCGTCAACGAAAAGCTCTTCTTCTTCCTAAACGTATTGGACCACCAATTATTAACAAAAGAAAGAAGAAAAAGACAAAGTCTTATCGTGAAAGGGATATTTTTAGTTAGGTGATAAAATGTCTTTCCTTTCAGCATCAAGAGTGCTGTACTAATGAATTTGATTTACAAACTGTCCCCATGACTCAAACTGCTATTGAGTCTTCTCGTATGCAAGATTATCATCCTATTTCTACACTTACTTCAGAGGAGCCCATTGAATTTGTGATTCCGGGAGATGTTGGAGAATATATTCTTCCTGCATACTTGTACTTGTATGTACGTTGTAAAATAACAAAAGCTAATGGTGATAACTTAGAAGTATATAAGCCAGCACAAGGCGATCAACCAGCAGTGCAAGCTGATGTTGTAGCACCGGTAAATAACTTCCTTCATTCTATTTTCAGTCAAGTTAATGTATATTTAAATGATAAATTAATTTCTTCCTCTTCTGGCTCATATGCTATTCGAGCTTTCTTAGAATCAATACTTAATTACTCTGAAGATGCTTCGAAAACTCATCTCACATGTGCGTTATGGCATAAAGATACTGCTGGACAATTTAATACTCTTGATGAAAATAATGCTGGTTTTCGTAAAAGAATGCAAATTGCTAGTGGTAGTGCTCCTTTTGAAATGTTTGGACGCCTCTTTACAGATATTGCCAACTTAGATCGTATACTCCCAAATAAAGTAAGTTTGCGTATAAAACTGTTTCGTAATAAAGATTCATTTTGTTTAATGGCTGCTGACAATTCCAACTTTAAAGTTGTCTTACAAGACGTTGTATTATATGCACGTCGTCTTACTATTTCTGCTGACTTATCTCTTCATTTAAATTCTTACATGAAAAAAATACTGCAAAATTACCACTCACTAGAGTGGAAACACGAATCATTACTATTCCACAAAATGTAACTTCATTTAATATTGATAATTTATTTTTGGGTAGTGTACAGAAAAACCTTGTCATTGGATTCGTAGCAAATACAGCAATGAATGGTAAATATCATCTGAACCCTCTCCAGTTTGAACATTTCAATCTCAACAAATTGCAAGTTCAAGTAGGCTCTAAATTTTATCCACCCACTCCCCTAACCCCCGATTTTGAAAGAGCATTATTCATTCAAAGTTATTTCACTCTGTTTTCTGGTACTGGGATCTTTCATCAAAATACTACACATACGATTACTTCTCATGATTTTGCACATGGTTATACCATTTTCCCATTTATTCTGTCTCCTACAGAAAGTATTGATGATTGTACTTGGGATGTTGTAAAAGACTCTCCTGTTAATATAAAAATATCCTTTAGTCAAGCACTAGTACAGTCTGTATCATATATTGTCTACGCTCAGTTTGATTAGATTATAGAAATTGATAAAAATAGAAATGTATATACCGATGGGACATTTTAATTTTGACTTCATTCAGTCACGATGCGGGTTCTAGTACACTTCTCTGCTCTCACACGTGGTGAAAATGACGAGGACGAACACGAAAGGTTAGTCTTGAAAGAACTTGTTATTATAAATCCTGACTTGGATTGTTCACAAAGTTGGATCTTTAAACCTCCTTCCCCTACTCCCAGTTGTCAACAGCCTTGCGATTACATAACGATTACCTGTTCAGCACCTCTATGGTCTCCAATGGAACGATGGTGATACCCCCTACAGTGAAGTTAAAAGTGTGATTACGAAATACACTAAGCACAATAGTTTAGTGTACACTTTCGGGAAAACAAGACAATTTTTTCTCGAATCTATCCTTGGGAAAAGTGTAATCAACCTAGAAGAAGAATTAAAGTGTCCTCACTTTTCTCAATTGGCATATCCCTCGAGACAGTGTGTTCATTATTTGCATCGATTCTCCTATTTTCGATGTGCAGTGAAAGAAGGATGGACTTAGCTAATTATATTAAATTTTGTTTATCAGTGTTAAATCAAAATAAGTGTGTATATATTGTAAGTCCTATAACAAACAATGTGGACGGACCAACTGATGAAAGTGATTTATGTGATTGTTTATCTGCAAGTGTACTGACTGGCATTTATGCCATTAATACATTACCTGTTCGTGTACAGTTTCCGGCAGCACTTATTGTTAATTTAAGTTCTTCCTCAAGTGGAGGAAGTCATTGGACTGCAATTTATATTAATGAAAATGCAAGTTTTTTTAAATACCTTTCCAAGATCACCTCCTAAACAAATTGTAACGTCCTTAAAACGAAATTGTAAATTGTATCAATATAATATAATTCAGGTTCAAGATAATAGATCCATCCTTTGTTGATTATTTTGTATAGTCTTTATTTACTTTAGTGTAAGGAGGGTTAATATCATACAAAAATTCAATACTGTTCATTTGAGAAAAATGATCAAATTGTAGTAAAATATGTTAAACAAATCATAAAACAAAAAATAAATTACGTTGTAAATAGAATTGTATATTACTCTTCATTTAAAAATAAATAAATATGTTTATATAATTTAAACCTTTTTGTTATCATTTATCCTGATTTGAAATGAAAAACAAATTCATAGAGTATTCATTCATTATTCTTTAAGAGTAAGTAAAGTGTTTTACAAAAACAACTTACAGATGCTTCTTACATTTGCATGGCTGATAAGGTATTTACAAGATTTTTTTGGTTTCTCATGTTTCATCCATGTTGTAGTTGTAAGCAGTTTCTTAATGCACAGGCATTCACTTCGACAGGATCATGGTAAGTACACTTAGACATACCAATGTTCAAGTTTAATGTTTTCAGGGCAGGACATTCCTTTTCACTTACATAATTTACACTTTGCAAGTGAAATAGTTTTTTAATCCACTGTACTTTTTCAAGACCTTTACAAAGGAATGTAGCTTCACTTGAACACATCTGAAAAATTATTCTACGAAGATGTGAAACGCTGTATCCATTTGATGTGTCCCAATGTAAATCGTGAAAGTTTTGTGTTAACCATTGCACTTGTTTCTGATATCCTACTCCTACTTCCGTAATCTCACATGGAAGTTTTACTAAACAGTGGAATAAAAGACTAGCATCACACGCTACGACACAAAATTCTCTCATAATAAACTCATGTGCAGAGATTTTAAATCCCTGCACATCAATAATGTACTGTTCTGAAGACACACTTACAGACTTCTCTACAGAAAACTGTTCATGAATGACATCAGGTATACACCTTGCTGCTGCTCTGCCATGACTGAAGCTTGCCTCTCTTTATAATGATATATATAACACTACTGCCCTCTATATATATAATCAAAAACTTTCACCCACGCCATGACGTCAGGTAACAAGTAATTTCCTAAATCCTGTCAGTGACCTTCTGACATCAATACTCAACTGCTCACTTGTACCCACGCCGTGACGTCAAACATCTTGTACTATCCTGTCTCCCGGACAATGACCTTGTGACGTCAAAAATCATGTTCTGACTTGCTCCAGCACTACAATCTCATTATGATTACGTTGCACTCAACATTTGTCAACATCACAGGTCAGTGACCTCTGTCACCTGATGGGGAATTTCCACACCACATCTTCGCTTAGACACGTTTCCTATGACGTCATTTTTCTCCCCAAAATTCAAGCGTAGTGTTATACAAACACCTCCTACGTCACCTCAAGCCACCTACGTGGACCATTACGGCCGCCATCTTAAATTTGCGTCACTCTTCGATTATGTCATCACTTTTTTCAAACCCAAAATTCATTCGTAGTCTTCTACGAACGTCCAAACTACGTCATGGAGTCAACTACCTACCACGTCAATTGAACTACGTGGTGGTTGCCCCTGAAATGTAGGCAACCCACAATTTTGGAACGATTACGACCGTCTTCTACTACTGTCTCCGAGGGAAGCTCTCTACAATGATATTGGGTAATAGTATGCCAATGAACTTTCAATTTTCATCACTTGCTACCGATATTGAATACAACCGGAAGAAACCTCACCGACCAGCAATTATTTGAGCACGAAAACACGTTTATTCTCCGAATGACAATCTATACATTACACCTGCATTTTGGCTCCTGAGAAACACCAACTTGATCCTTTTTCGTCAATAATCCATAGATAATAACATCTGATCTATAGGTATCAAATCAATCATGTATTTCGAGTTATGTTGCATGAGAACGCGAGCCATCTGCGCTGTACATGAGTAAGTTATTATTGTCATAGTTACACGAATGTTAGCCGCCTGATCGAAGATAATCAATGGGATCGAATAGCAGATATCCGCTTCTCATTCAGTTTCAATAATACAACATGCCTGTAAGCAAATTTCCTTCCTTCGGTTTCTTTCGATCTGTGGAATTTCCCTTTTCCTAGATTCCAGCAAAGTTCATTTCCCGCTGTTGCACCATCAGAGAACCCAATGATTCAATCAATATTTCCTATATAATATAACTTTCCCCTTTCTAGTCTCTTAAGTCTTACTTGAACCATAGTCCAAATTTGTTCGATCTGTGCCGCTGTAGTTTCGATACATCAAGTGTCAGTTGTCTAAGTTTTTAAATTCATTTTCAGTGCCTATTTGAACTTTTAGAAAGTCCGGCTTTGTACAGTTTGGACTTAACAAATTTTCTTCTGAAATTCAAAAGTGTGATTCAGTACGGGTAGCAGCGAGTTTTGAACATTAACAAATGACGACCCCTTGTCCTGT
>JAGDQP010076648.1:0-10033 GCA_022664845.1 Lepisma saccharinum
AAATTTATATTGTTATAAAGAAACTAAATAAATATTCATGATGGAAAAACGATAATGGAAATCATGAAATTTAATTACTAAAAATGCAATTTAACGAAACCATTGTTTACTATATCGATTCTTACGTGATTGAACGATTCTTAATAGCCAGAATTAAAATAAAAAATGTGATTCGTTCAAATGAACTGAAGTGAGTATAATGGAAGTGTTCCGGTTAGTTTTCGTTAGAAATAGTAAAACAAAGTTACTGATTACATAAAGAATGTTATTTATTCTCATCGACTCCCTTGCTCATGACAAAACAATACTTCTTAATGCTATAGGATAGGGTGGTACTTTATTGTGGACTAACCTAACATTTCTTGTTAAAATATAACACGAAGAATTTAGTGTACAAATATGTTCTTCCCAGCAATCTAGAAAGATTCCTATAGGTTAGGATAGTTGTTGTGTGCCAAGTTTCACAGTATATCATACTACAATCAAATGGTGGAATAGACTCTAGATAAGTGATTTTCAACAGGTGTGCAGCGAGATTTACTGGGTGTGCTGCGAAACTTCTGAGACTGTGATACTGCTGGTAAAAGTAATTAAATAATTTCATTCAATATGTATTTTGAAAAAGGAAAAAGAAAAATTATGAGCTTAAACATATTTTTACAGAAAAATCATTTGTTTGTTGACACCTTATACTAATAGGTTTGAGTTATTAATAAAAAAAACGTGAGCTTGTCGTTTCTTTTTAGTCCGCGTTGTTGCCACCTCGTACGTTAGTGTACCGCGGGAACATACTACAATGCATAGTGTGCCGGGAACAAGAGGTTGAGAACCACAACTGTAGACGTTAACTGGGGTACGTTTTGAGATCACGTTTAGTTCATTTGCCATATTAAGTGAACTTTTTGTGCATAAATTGGATATCAGCACACCAAAAGTTCATATATTATGTATGCACTCAAAATATGGTGTAATTCATTTGAATTTCACGAAAAATTCATATATTACGCACTCAAAACGTGGTAAAATAAACATAATGTGAACTTTTCGGGACATGTTGTGCAGTTTAAATGTACTTTGATTTTCAGTGTAGAATAATGTATTCATGTTTATTTATGATGTTGTATCAGTATATATTAATCAAATGTCATAGTGGATCAATAAATATGTTTGTTACCTGATGTTCAAATTACGAAATAAATTCTTTCTACTTTATTTTGTTTTGATTTCTCTGTGAAAGAAAATAAATCTAATTGCAAATACTAAATGAAAAATTAGTTTAAATATCTTTTTTAAATTCCGGCTTAAATTGTTTCTATTCCGGAATGTTATGTTAGCCGTTATTTGAATTCGGAGGATCACGAAACACACTTGATCATTTGCGTCCATTGGATCAGAACGAGAATGTGACGTAGACTCAAACTGTGCTTACGGAGACTACCTGGTTCGGAGGTAGGTATTCCAAGGTTTCGTCAGATTCAGACGTATTTTATAATAATACCTAAAATAGAAACCTCATGCATTCCTTTGTTCCGAAGATATACGCACTGGTAGATTTACTTTGTTTGCCAGTGTTATAGATGCCGTGTATTAAAGAAATGCATTAGTAAAGATAGGAACTTTAAAGTAGATTATACTGCTGTATTGATTTTATATCTTTGAAGTTACCGCCCATACAATTCATTTTATCTTATCTTATCTTATATCTTTGAACACGAAAATGCTAATTTTATTAATTGGTCTGTTTTGAGAACATTTCCTGTAGCTAATACTGTATAAGGATCGTAAAATTATATAAAATTATAGATACTTAAATAAAATTATATAAAATATAGATTATATAAAATTATATAGAATTTGTAATTCGTGTGTGTGTGTGTGTTTCTTCTTCTGTGTGTATATTGGTGCATATATGTGTATAGTCATATTAAAGTGTACTGTAGATTGTGAATTGTCACTTACTATTTCCAGTAACTATACACGTACATACAGTTTTTTTTTTTTTTTTTACAACATGCTTCGTATAAAGCTTTTGATTACTACATGAGCTAAATGTGTCAGTTGTGATTCTGTTAGTGTGTTTGTTTACTTATATATGTGTGGTTTGATAATATTCAGTGAACAACCTAGAATATCTTGTAGAAGAAGTAGGATCAGTTTTACCAATGAGTGCAATTGTTTGGAAGAAAAAGTCATAGGTAAGTGGAAGAAAGAGCATCCTTGTAACTATTTGTTTGTGACCATTACAAGAAATAGCTTACTTGTCATAATAATGATTATTTACCATAAAAATACTGACAGACCGATCCACGCTGTAAAGCTACAACACATGAACATACAATCTTGAAGTATAACTAAACGTTTCCCAATATAAATCATGTCGCTGCAACCTGCAAATTTTACAATAGCCCATGCTAATGTTCGCTCAATGCTAAATAAAATGGACGAAATTAGCTTGCTTCTTTATAAGCAACAATACGAAATTCTTCTAATTACGGAAACTTGGTTAGACGAATCCATAACCTCAGCTGCACTCGATGTAGCTGGCTACAGTGTAATGCGTGAGGACCGACAACTTAAGCGAGGCGGGGGTATTGCCATATATTATCGCAATCATTTAGATATTAAAATATATAACTCGGCGCTAGTACTGGGTGAGAATCATATTGAGTACCTTAATATTATTGTTAAAATTAACGCCACGCGAATATGAATAATTGGAGCGTACAGACCTCCTAGTACACCGTACTACAAACTGTCAGCTCTAGAAGATCTGATAGCGAGTATGTATTCACAGGTTGATAATTTGTTCGTGTTTGGTGGCCTTAATTGTAATCAAATGTCTCCAGAGGACCCGGAAACCATATATTTAAAGAATATTTTAGATACATACCAGCTTGTTCAACTTGTCAACAAACCCACCCGTATAACTGAATCAGGGGAATCGCTGCTTGATTTGATCATAACAGATAACCTAAAAAATGTGCTTACGCACGAAGTGTACGAACCAATAGGAAGCTCTGGTCACTGTTTAACTACGGTAACCTTAAACATAATCAAACCACGCAAAAGCGAACCAGTATATATAACTTACCGCAATTACTCTTGTTTTGATGAGCGTGAATTTTATCAGAGTGCAAGATCATTTAACTGGGATGCACTCAAATCATATGAATCAGTCGATGAAAAAGTTGATTTTTTTACAGAAGTCCCTTATTTGATAAACATGCCCCGATTTCCACTGCTAAAATAACAGCCTGCAAACTACCTTACATTTCAAGCAACACAAGGTTGTTAATGAAATTAAAAGATAATGCGCACCGTAAATATAAACGAACAAAATTGCAAATACATTGGGATGAGTATAAACAGCTCCGTAACTTCACAACAACCGTTATAAGACAGGAGAAAGTAGCTTATTTCTCCCATCATATTAATAACAGCAGTAGCCCAAAAGCTATGTGGAACAAACTCCGTAAGTTAGGAGTGGGTAAGGCAAACCCTTCGCATTGTCTTCCTAGCAACGTAAATGATCCAAATTTAATAAATAACTTTTTTGTTGATGTAACTAATTCAAATATTACTGTCAAGTCAGCTATATCTAGAAACGTGAGTTACTTCAATACGCTTAAATTCAACCATCTGTCAGAGCCATTTACACTACATCAAGTGAAAGAGTTCGAAGTGGAGAGAGCAGCAAAAAGCATTAAGTCGAATGCTGCAGCACTTAACGGTATTACAAGAAAAATGTTGAACTTAGCACTTCCATTTATTCTATCACCATTAACTCACATTATAAATTTTTCTTTTAATAATGGTTGTTTTCCCAGATATTGGAAGGAAGCAAAAGTTATGCCACTTCCGAAAAAAACAAAAGTGGAATCTCTAAAAGACTTAAGGCCTATTTGCATATTACCTATCTTGTCGAAAGTGGTTGAAAAAATTGTATATCAGCAACTGTACAAATATGTAACTAAACATAATCTACTACCTGTAAGTCAGTCCGGTTTTCGCAGGCACCATAGCACTACTACTGCATTATTACAAGTTACAGACGAAATGTTACAAGCAATTAATTCTTCTAATGTTACTGTACTAGTTCTGCTTGATCTCACAAAGGCATTTGATTTAGTGCAAAACGATTTACTTTTAGCCAAACTTAATTATTACAATGTAGCGAAGTCTACTCTCTCGTGGTTCCGGTCGTATCTCTATAAAAGAGAACAAAGAGTTATGTTACAAAATTCGGCACTGGTACTATCTGAACCAGCTAAAATTAATAATGGTGTGCCACAAGGTTCTATATTAGGTCCTTTACTTTTTTCAATATACTCTTCTGACCTACCTCTTACATTGAAGCATTCTCAAGTCCATTCTTATGCGGATGATACACAATTATTTATCTCGTCTCCACCCAGTCTATTAAATACCAAAGTGACACTTCTTAATAAAGATCTCAAAGCTATCAATGATTGGTGCGTCGGTAATGGGTTACTAGTTAACCCACAAAAATGTACATTCACGATCATAGGAACAAAAAATAACCTGAAGAATATATTTCCGAAAGAAATTAAAGTGAACATAATGAACGTAAATATTCCACATTCCAAGGTGATCAGAAATCTAGGAGTCCAGATGGACGAAAATCTTACATGGAACTTTCATGTGTCCACCCAGTGTACGAAAGCTCTGTCAACCCTGCGGTATCTTTATAAACTACGCGAATACTTCACGAAAGAGACTAAATTCTATCTTGTCCGTAACCTTATTCTATCTCTTTTCGATTACTGTGATGTAGTCTGCGGACCGGGCTTAACCTTGAGTAAGGCAATATCTATACAAAAAATGCAAAATGCCTTCGTAAGATTTAGCATTACCAAAATTGAATAATGAAAATATGCTTACTATGTCAAGGAGACGTAACTTGCACTATTGTTGTTTAATATTTAAACTTTTAAAAAATAAATCTCCCCCCTACCTAGCAAATAAACTTAACCCTCGTAGAACTGTTCATCACTACACAACACGTAATAGTAACGCCCTTAATGTACCCCGTTTCAGACTCTGCAAAACAGCTGGTTCATTTTCTGTTTCAGCAGCAAGAACGTGGAACTCTCTGCCAATCAGTATTACAAATTCTACCACCTACAGTGCGTTCAAAAATATGGCCAAACATTTCCTCCATCGGAAGCAATTACTAAGCTCAAACTCTTATGACCCAACCTGACAATTTCACTCATTGGTGTTGTGTAATTAGAATCATTACATATTTGTAACGTTTTTTTTCTCTCTCCTCGTAGATATGTAACTGTTGACACCAATAAAAAAAAATGTGTGTGTTTGGTGTCTGTATCTGTGTGTGTGTGTGTGTGTGTGTGTGAGTGCATTTAGTATATAGGATTGTTTATTATTATTACTATTATTATTATCATTATTGTGCATTATTCTTTTATCATTCTTTTTTTTTGTATTGTATTTCGCTTATATTACCAACATTGTATATTTCATGTAATTCTATTATTGTTGTATTGCCCTTACTAGTGGCTAATGTGCACTATTCTTTTTTTTTCTTATTGTAATATTTTAATCATACTCTTATTTTGACAAGGGTTAGGTGGCAGAGCAGTCATAGACTGAATCTCGCCCCTTCAATAAAGACCATTTCAATTCAATTCAATTCAATACTTGAGACCATTGTTGATGAATTATTTAATGTTATCAAATTAGGTTAATTAATATACAATCAAGAATTACTATACTAATTTATGCTGTAAATATTCATAAATTAACTTTAGATTCTACCCCAACTGAACGTTAAGTACGTGACAATGCCTATTGAACTCAAAACTGCCTATTGAACTCAAAACTGCCTATTGAACTCTTAAATGGTATACGCCATGTACTTTTTCAATACTCGTTCAATTATATCACATCTTCAATGCAACAGGATATTTCAATGTTATTGACAAAGATGCTATAGCAGGGGTGTAACGCAACATGAACGGGATTTTATGAAGTAGATAGGATTACATTAGTGCACTTTATTACTGAATAGCAGATACATTACTCACATCAAATGCAACGTAACCCTGGAACAAGTAAAATCAACAAATTGAAATATTAAAATATAAATGAACATAAAAAATTTTGCTGTGTGGCTGCTGACATTGCACGGTTGAGCTTTAGGTACACCTCACGTCACTCACTCAATTATTATGTGCCGACCTACTACTCGTGCGGTCTAAGGCGTTAGGCCTACGACTCGAAGGTCCCGGGTTCAAGTCCTGGCAGGTGCATGGGTGTCTTAACTAAAACATAACGGGCCAAAGTCAACAGTTACTAGACTGTTCCGTATAAAATAATGTTTACCAGTTTTTTATCAATCATTATGCGCGTTAGGTTGCATTAGAGTACTTAAATTTAGCTAAACGAGCAATAAATATCTTTACTTGGTTTAATTCTTGGTAAGGTTAACATAAATGAGGTCACTCCATTAAAATGTGTGTTCTGGGGAGTATCAAGTATATTCCGATGCACAGAAGCTGGTCGTTAAGCTGGTAGGTGAATAGATTAAGAAAGCACCCAGTTCGAAGACCTGCTTCTTCTTAGCTAGATCAGGCACCACCATTCTCTTTCCTTCAAATTCATTCGTACATGGATTTTTTATTTATTATGTATAGAATCATTTCGATTGTGTAATGAGTTTGATGTGAGTTGCTTTCTCTTTGTTATGAAAAGTTCCTTAAGAGGCAGCGACACTTGGCTACGGCGGCCTGCAAAATAAGGATCCAATTTAACATGGATTTTCACACATTTATAGGAATATCCTGGTTTCATCACGCTCTTTCGAAGAAACACGACTCAATATCCCCTTAAACAGAATACATGGCATTGTAAAGGTAAATATTTATTCATGAAGTTTTCTCTTAGAAATACATATTTTTTATATAGCAAATTTCTCATGCACGTTATAATAATATGTATTTGTGAAGAGAAAATAGCAAGCATGTACTTCAGTTAAGTAACTTAACAATTCCTTGCAATATATGGAGTAATTGTTTCGAAACAATCTGATAACATCATGACATTCGTAAGAAATGTGCGAAAATCAATGTCAAATTGATCGCTCATTTTGAAAGTCGCCGTAGCCAAGTACCGCTGCCTCTTAAGTTCGTACCTGAAAATATCTTATACACTGTACTTTAGTGAATTCACCCCAATATCAGTTATGATAAATGAAACAGAAACATAATGCTCATATCAATTGGGAAAGTGTACCGATAACTTGTCCAACGTATAAGTAGACGTCTTGATTTTACTTCCTTATACAAGGTCTCAGAATGGACTAACATTCATAGATGAATGAGCAAGTATCCTGCCATTTTGAACGTAAACTAACCTAATTTAATAAAATATGAAATCAGTGATTTTAGTGTAGGCTAAGTATCTTAACCCTCCACCTACGTTGTATGTCTTGAGGTTTTACTTTGATTTTACGAAATTATTAACTTATAACCAGCCTGAATCTTAGATGCATAAAGGCCTTAATAAAAATTCAAATTAACTAAAACAATATAAAGTTGAGGGTTACCTTGTACTCATCTTATTCTCTTATATAAATATCCGGAGCTTTACGATTCTTATCTCATAAAAAATTGGGATGCACTTTAGATACTTCCCCGGATGCCATAATGGCTGGATCAAAACGATCCTAACCTAACCTAGAATTAACGAAAATTAGTAACGCCTTAAAACGAACAATTTAAGCTTTACTAACCCGAGAACAAATCTGATGTAACGTACCTATATTACCACGGATTGAACGATGCGGGGAAGTACCTAAGGTATAGCCAAAATGGGATCTTCGAATTAGAATTTATTTTTGAACTTTAGACGCATTGGATCATGTCGGGATTGAAGAGAGAATAATGTTGGGAATACTTGGAAAGGTTTAATGTCAAGGTATCATCTGAGAGTTTGCCATGACAGCAAAAATCTGGAAGAACCTCAGTCAGGATAACTGGGATCTTTCCCAGGATTTTTCGAATACGAACCCAAGAAATTTGATCTCCAGAGAGGAAGCTTCAATAAAATACTTATGAAAATATTATAAGCCTACATTGAAAATAAAATATATAGTACTGTTTATTACACGCTTGCTAAGTAAACAAGTCGCAATGTATGTAAGCAGTAAATAGCCATTTAACGAGTTAGCGAAAACCAAGAGAAAAAAATATGAGTTTAGAAGTGCAGGATCAGATAAACAAAATCAATTTCTAAAGAATAAATAAAGTCTACTAAGCAATACAGAAGCTAAAAATATTGAGTTTTTTAACGTTTCGTATCGAATGTAACACGAATATAGTAAAACATTTAATTGACATAACAGCCAATGAAAATTAACAATTTCCCGCCAATAGTGTTCCTCGGCGGCATCACGTGATCTTACTGTCGTGCTACCATCTTACGAGTAGACTCGGCTTACAAGTTTTTTGTATAATATGAACAGTATAGGAAGATTCGCTTCTTGTTGCTCTGTGTTACCATTCTTTTTAGAAGAAATATCTTCGTTGAAACATATATGTAAAAGTATACATCTATTGAGATAGTAGCAATTCGCATCACAAAATTGTAATGGGAGACTTCAATGCGAAAGTAGGAACCAAGCAGAGCAATGACACGAAAGTGGGAAACTTTGGATTTGGCAAAAGAAACAAGAGAGGAGAGACGTTAGTGGAATTCTCAGAAGCCAACAGACTGTTGATTTCCAATACATTTTTCAAGAAACCACCCCAGAGGAAGTGGACATGGAAATACCCAAATGGGACCAAAAACGAAATAGACTACGTACTATCAAATAACAGGGAAATGTTGCAAGAAGTGTCTGTTCTAAACAGTTTCAAAATCTCGAGTGATCATAGGATGGTGAGATGTGAGCTGAAACTAAGTACTAGACTAGAGAGAAAGAAGGTTATCAGAGGAAAACCGTCAGTTTTAGATCTGGAAAGTCTTGGAAAACACAAACAGACATTCGAGATAGAACTAAGCAACAGATTCAGCGCCTTGGAAGAGTTAGAGGATGAAGAAGATATCGATAGCAGAAATAAAATATTGACAGAGATAATAAGAAAAACAGCCAAGGAGATAGCAGGTACCAGAAAGAAAAAAGTGACCAGAATCTCACAAGAAACTAAGCTCTTGATGAAGAAAAGAAGAGAAATGAAAGAAGAGGAAAATTGCATAAAGAGAATTGAGTACATAGAACTAAGTAAAACCGTAAGAAAAAAATAAGACAGGATGTACGAATATATAACGAAAACATTGTTAGAAATACAATCGATGAAAACAAGAGTTTGAAGAAAGCCAAACAGCAGCTCATGATAGCAAAAAAGCAAATAATTGCAGTTAAGAGACCAGACGGGACCGTAACACGAAATAAGGAAGAAATTATAAACATATTTGTAAATTTCTACACAGAATTGTACTACTCGGAGGAAGAGCTGGGAAATGAATACTTAGAAGAAAATGATGTAGAAGTCCCAGCGTAATGAAAGAAGAAGTGGATAAAGTACTTCGAGGGATGAAGAACGGAAAATCACCAGGAAAAGATGGACTCACAGTAGAGACGTTTAAATGGGGAGGCGAAAAATGAAAGAGGAACTTGCTAAAATATTCTCGATGTGCCTGAGGAAGAGACAAATACCCAGAAGTTGCAACAATGCTGTTATAATTTTGTTGTACAAGAAAGGGGACAAAGAACGCGTCGAAAACTACAGACCATTTAGTTTACTGTCAGTCCTATACAAAATGTTTACCAAAATTATTTTGAATCGCATTGAACGAGACTTAGATTTTAACCAGGGAAGGGAACAAGCCGGATTTCGTCGTGGATTTAGCACAATGGACCACATACAAACATTGAATGAAGTTATGGAAAGGACTAATGAATATGAACTTCCACTATGTTTGGGATTCATAGATTTTGAAAAAGCTTTCGATTCGGTCTCCTTGTCAGCAGTACTTAAATCAC
This sequence comes from Lepisma saccharinum, assembly GCA_022664845.1. Classification (NCBI taxonomy): domain Eukaryota; kingdom Metazoa; phylum Arthropoda; class Insecta; order Zygentoma; family Lepismatidae; genus Lepisma; species Lepisma saccharinum. Next base: position 10,028 of record JAGDQP010076648.1, read on the forward strand.
TTGAAC
>JAGDQP010076650.1:0-10033 GCA_022664845.1 Lepisma saccharinum
AATAGGTACTATTCCGGCATTTGCCTGGTATGACTGAAAAATACCCCTGGAGAAGATTGAGTCAGAATAGGCGGCCGCTCGGATAGTTGCTAGGACCTTCCGATTGCTGAGCCAACGCTCTACCAACTGAGCTACGGTCGCTCTGTCCAAGTTAAATTGGCTTAAAGTGCTCCAGAGTACACCGTTGAACAACACTTAATCTTAATTACCCCACAAAACAACCAAGGAAGAGCAAGTGTAAGCATATGCTTTTGCAAGCAGAGCACTGAAAAATCGGCAAGTTGACTGTCTCTCATTCTTTACGAAATATTTTACTTATTTCATCTACAGCACAACCTTTTCTACTTCATAATACTTTGTCTATGGTCCATGACCGCAAACACTCGAGAGGGACCCGCAAATAGGAAAACAAAAGTGTTACATTTTATCTCCTATAAGTAATTCAAACTGCGAATACGGAACTTGCGAATGGCGACTTTTTACTGCAATTATGTACATTATGGTATAACTTTGAAAAACCTGTGTCAGAGTCTGTAGGTCAAGGAAATATGATTGTATCAGTACCTACAGAGGCTTGATGTACAGAAAAAATCGGAAGTTGCCTCCATTTCAACTTTGGAAAATATGATTAATTGCTGTCTTCATTGCTAGTACTGACCAGTGTTGCAATATTTAGAGAATTATGGTCTTAGCTAAAGTTGCCTAAAGGACATAAATAAGTTCAAATTTAGAGAATGTAAAATAAATTTTTGAACATTCTTCTTTTAATCGCAATTTTGGATATTTCTTAAAATTATCTCCGTGATTCATTAAGTTACTTAGATGATATAGTTATTATGACTGTGTTTACCCTAAACTGAATTTGTTCCTACTTTAATTTACAAAATCTGTTTTCAGTACATCTATTTTCTCTATGATGAATATTTTAGTAATATATAATTCTCAATTTCAGGAGACGAGCACTTAGAATCAAAAAAGACAACTGCTCTTACGACAGTATTAAATGGTTTGAGAAAATTTACAAACTACAGTGTATATGTGTTAGCCTACACTTCTGTCGGAGATGGAATAGCCAGTAGAATAATATATTGCAGAACAGATGAAGACGGTATGTATTCTAGATGTACGGTACATTTTTCTTAGATTAAAAACAAAAAATTGCGAATACGGTAATTGAAAACATATGAAACTGTAATTTTAGAAACTGTATTCTTATAAAATGTGTTCATTGTTTTTATTGTCACACTCTTTATTCCTAGTTCCATCGTCTTGTTTAGAAACAAAACCGATTTGGCTTACAGCCATATACGTATGTCAATGAGTAATAGGTAAATAGAGACAAACTGGGACACTTTCAATCTCTCTCTCCCTCTCAGTTATTTTGTTACGAGGATTCTTAATCAAAACTTAATACTGTCAACTGGGGTAACTTTGGGCGAAGGCTAACTTTCGGTAAGTGGTAACTTTGGTCAACAGTGACACATCAAGATCGGGTTATTTCTCTGATCATTTCGTGAATGATACAAACAAGTCTGAGTCTTTGTACACTTCGCATCAAAAAAAATTGCGACAGCAAACTCCGTGCAGTTAGGCCCCCAAATGGCACCTCCTTGTTCCATGATCGTGTCTCACCCTCTCTTTCTCCTTCCTTCGTCTCTCCCATTCTAAAATCAGCAAACAAAATAAGCTCATTTTTTTAAAATGTCCATGTAGTAGTATCCATAAAATGAAAGCCGGCCGGGTGGTCGAGCGGTCTGCGGCGGTAGGCTATGGACTCAACGGTCCCGGATTCCAGTCCCGGCTGGGGCATGGGTGTGGATTTAACACTTAACAGCTAAAGGCAAATCGTGACGGGCCGAAGTCCAAAGTTACTAAACTGGCCCATATAAAAATAAAGTTTACCAAAAGTTTTACCATAAAATGAAAGAATAAAAGCCAGACGAAACAATATACCTAAGCTGATGGAGGGAGAAATTTAAACACACACAATAAAAAATTGAAATCAATGGATGTCTGTTAGAGGCAGAGAAATGAGAGAGAGAGAGAAAGGGGAGAGAGACGAAGAAGAAGAAGAGGGCGTCCAGATAAAAATATGGAATGTAGGCGTAGCAAAAAAGAACCTAACATTATAACGTTCAGTTCCCAGTAAGCCAACAGCAAAATATATGTGGCTTTTGCATTTTAGATTTTTCAAGGCTATTCGAATATATCAGGTGCTTGAAAAATTCATTAAGTTACTTTCAAAATGGAGACCAAACTTGGTGGTCAGATTAAATACTCGTTATTTCCAGTGAAACTGTAGAGTTTCGAGGCACATTTAGGATAATGTCAAAAGTGTAAAACACATGTTTCGTTTGCGCGTGGTTCGGTTGTAAATTCGGTATTGGTTTGGAATACATTGTAATCAAGGATTCCGTCAGGATTTTCAGATTGGGGGGTGCCAAGTCAAAATTGGGAGGGTGTAAGTAGTTTTGAAATGTTTCTCTCAACTTTTGACAGCAAAAAAGTTAAAGCTGGGGGTAGTCTCGAGGATTTGGGGCTGAAATCCCTCCACAGGTGTCGGGGTTTGGCGGAATCTCTGATTGTAACAAACCCAGTAGATACCTTAGGCAATACCTTCCATTGCAGACTACTAATGCAAATTGAACATAAAAAGAAAATGAAAGAATGATAATTTTTCTGCCTAATTTCTATCAGAAAGAGCCAAGATTCTCTTGAAATAGCCCAAAACGGATGTCCTTATCTACTAATATCGTAAAATTTATATTTTCCAAAAATGCTACTATAACGTTCCACCTATTGCCAATATAACGTTCTAATAATTACAACACTAATGAACTAGTGTTTATAAAAAATCGCACAAATAGTATAAACACGGCATAGTTGAAACGGGCCACCGGCTGTTGGGGGATGCTGGTCAACATTTGGACTGTGTCATCGGGTTTAAGATTCGAACCCATTCTGACCCGGTGATTCGATTTAGATCTCATAGCCCGGAGGATAAAGGAGAGATTTTAATTATTTCATTGCGTTTGAACAGTGTTTCTTTCAGGGGTGACCAGGACCGAAAATGTTACCCCAGAACACGAAAAATACGACCGAAATTCCGTTAAATAGATTTTCCAGGCCGAGTCAATCGGGTTCCCAGGTCACTTATGTTTGGGTCAGGGCCTGTCACCGGGTGTATCGAAAGTGGTCCGGAATTGATTCTGAAACACGCACAAAAAGAGACAGTGTGTGTAAAGTAAGATAAAAGTAAAGATGAATAGAGAGGGAGAAGAAGAAGGAGAGAAAGACGCAGCTTAGATACGATAACAATATATCAAGAAAGAGAGGAAGATAGAAAGATCAATGAAAAACATGAAAAGTACATTATCATAATTCTAAAGAACAGACACACTGTTTACTCGGATTCTCACCAGTGATGCTTCGTAAGTTGTCCAACCTGAGATGAAGATCTGTTTGCATACTTCAGTTTATGCGAAAAAGACACTGGCTGGTGGAGAATCGAACCGATATTTTCCAATTGGAAGTCTAGCACGATAGCGATACTCCACAGATAATTTTACTCAAAACTTGTTTATCAAATCATTTAGTGTTTCTTTCACTTTTCACCATGAAAAGTGGATACTTCAGATCAATTACGTGTTCTTAACTCTCCTGGTAACCCCCTTTTTTGGCTATTTCAAGAGAAGAATTCTTTTTATATTAGTTTGGCATAAAATTCGTTTCCATCCTATAATTTATTAATATACACCGTACTATTAAATGTGTTTCTTTTTTCACGTTTGAAATGTGAAACATGTAATGTCTCCAATGCCTATAAGGAACATGCTAATTTTGCTTTTGAACATTTGTAACTTTTCTTTTTGATGCAGTTTGGATATATAATATTGGCTCTTTATGATAGAAATTAAGCAGAAAATTATAATTCATTAATTTTCTTTTTATATTCAATTTGCATTAGTAGTCTGGAATGGAAGGTATGGCCTAAGGTATCTACTGGGTTTGTTACAATCAGTGATTCCGCCAAACCCCGACACCTGTGGAGCGGTTTCAGCCCAAATCCTCAAGACTACCTACAACTTTAACGTTTTTGCTGTCAAAAGTTGAGAGAAACATTTCAAAACTACTTACACCCTCCCAATTTTGACTTGGCACTCCCCAATCTGAAAATGCTGACGAAATCCCTGATTACAATGTATTCCAAACCAGTACGTTCAATGAGCCCCAACAAATTTACAACCGAACCACGCGAAAACGAAACATGTGTGTTACCCTTTTGACATTATCCTAGATGTGTCACAAAAATCTGGAGTTCCACTGGAAATAACGAGTATTTAGTCTGACCATCAACTTTGGTCTCTATTTTGAAAGTGACTTAATAATTTTTTCAAGCACCCGCTGGATCCGAATATATATTCGAATAGCCCTGAAAAAATCTAAAATGCAAAAGTCACTTCTATCTTGCTGTTAGATTTGTGGAAACTGAACTTTATAATGTTATGTTCTTTTTTACTACGTTTAAATTCCATATTTTTATCTGAACGCCTTCTTCTTCTTCTTCTCTCTCCCCTTTTCTGTCTCTCTCATTTCTCTGCCTCTAACAGACATCCATCGGTTTCAATTTTTTATTGTGTGTGTTTAAATTTCTCCCTCCATCAGCTTATGTAATTTATATATTTTTTCGTCTCGCTTTTATTCTTTCATTTTATGGATACTAATACATGCACATTTTTTTAAAAAATGTGCTTATCTTGTTTGCTGATTTTAGAATAGGAGGGACGAAGGAAGGAGAAAAAGAAAGTCTGTTTACCAGACACGATTATGGGATAAGAAGATGCCATTTCGGTTGCCTATCTGCATGGCGTTCGCTGTCGCATTTGTTTAATGCGAAGTGTGTCATTGTGCTGCTATATTTATAGTGCAAAACTAAGACGTAATCATAATTGTACCCACATAGCAAAATCAGCAACGTCAAGCCAAAAAGCTGAAAACTTGTCGTTGCTTTACAAGCTTATCGTGTAAAGCAAAAACGTTGAACCAAGCTTTGATCATGTTTGATTTTTCAAATGCAAGAAGTGCCTTGTTTAGGCAAGGGATAATCAAGCTTGAAATTCGGTTGTTAAGTACAAACATATTTTATCTAGCAAAAATCAAGGTTGTATCAAGCTTGAAATATACTTGTTGTATCACGTCAAACCTAACAAGGCAAAAATCAAGGAAATTTGAACCTTGAATCAAGAAACAGTGCTTTGTGGGACAATATAAACATCTATTTGGTTTTCATCAAGGCTGTAAAATCCGGTAATGAGATAAATCGCCATTAATAAAAGATATGAAATTTTATTTTTGTGAATACCCTATAAATTACACCAGCGAGTATGCATTTTATAACTCGTTTATTGTAAATAAGAAAGTTATAATGAATTTCAATATTTGCACTTTCAGCTTGCTTACTTAAAATTCAACTCTCTATTCTTGTATGTTTTAACACAACATCGGCCTTATTTTCAGTTCCTGGACCACCAGCTGATATTAAAGTAGTTGTGAGTTCATCCGATTCGCTCATAGTGTCATGGCTGCCACCATTGGAGAAGAACGGAATCATCACCAAGTATCACTTGTACAGTAGGTAATAGCTTGTTTGTAAAAAAACTTAATTGTAAAAAACTAGTCGTTAGAATCACTACCAAGTGTAAGTTCAAATACATTTGGGAAACAGTACAGAATATTCTTTGAGTATTCTATTATAACCTGTGTCATAAACCGCTTTTGTGTATTATTTCAGTGCTATAGCGTTCACTATCTAAATGGCCGAAGAAAAATATACACATTTTGCGATATATAAATATTGATAGATTAATTTGTACAACTGTTTTCTAGTCATTTTCCCTAAGAGGCAACTTAAGGACAAAACAATATGTAAAGTTTTGACTGACATTTGCCCAAAAGTGCTGTTTGGGAGCTAGATGTTCTCAAAAGTAGCGCGTCACGGTAAAGAATGACGTAATGACTTCAGATGTGTCGGCATATTAAATGACAAAGTTTTATCCAGTGATTAAATGTCGGTGATGTTCATGATTGAGAGGGTGAAGGCTATAAGAGGCGTATTCTATCCTTGTTTAGTTCCCAAAATCAATTCCTTCTTAACTAAACGGTAGAATATCAGGATTCTGTAGCGTAATATGTATCTGTACTTAATTTAGCTGGTGTAACGATTGTAGACACTGCTACTTTTAGCGTATTCTGTTGTATTTATTTATTCAATTCTCCAGATACAGTTCAATTTGTCCATCTTACACTGGATATATTAACAACAATCACAATAGGCGCAAGGATTTTGGAAGCATTCAGCTCTGGCCTGATTCAAGGTACCACCTGTCTGGTTTGACAGAAATAAATTTGGAAAAACCTCAGTAAGGATGGCCGGCACAGGGAACCAAACACGGATCTTCCCGAATACAAGGCGGATACTGTATTATATTGCGCCTTCTTATGTACCGGTACCTATAATATACTCTGAAATCATCTTCATACTGGGAAATTATCTGACTTTCTTATTCAAAATCTACGATAGGTCTCAATCAAAGTTAATAGCGTAACATTACGCCATCGTCTCCTGCACTGCTAAAGAAAGGTTTTGTCATATCATTGAATAAAAACACTTCACTTACCTCGTTATTTTCTCACTCTGGCTCCTTGTGTGCAAAAACGTCATCCTAGAAACAAACCTGAAACAATGAATCTTTAATATATCATCTGAAATTCTAAGTGATTGCCTGATCGAACAGAATAGCTCTACCACGGAGATTGTTAACAATGCTATAAACTTAACAAGCAGGACTATTATATTGTTGAATTGCAAGGTAACGCGAGCTATTAAGAATTAGGAGATAAAAAAAAGTATTTTGTATGAAAATGCCATTCATGAGAGCCGAATTATTTATATTTTATTTTATCTTTTTATGTTTATAGAAGATATACAATCTATTCAAACCAGATACGTTGACTCTATTATATTATGGTTTCAATTGCATTTGTATTGAGTGTATGTTATCATTAGGGCTCGAAATTTGATGAAATTTTATCGTTTTCCTGACGATGATAATAAAAACTTATGTCACCCAAATACTGAATCAAAACATGTTATTTTTATTTTGCATTATTTTCATGCAGATTTTGCCATTTTGGGGTTCATTGGTCATTTTCTTATTTCTTTTAAGTCATTTTATTGGTCTCTTTTTAAGGATTTCCTCTCATTTTCAACATTTTCCTGCTTATCTGTAATTGATTACGTGTTTTACACATACAAACACGCTAAAACCAAAACAAAAGAATGATTAGGATTGTAATTACTCACGATAGAGGAAAGATATGTCAGGCGTCAGGTCAGGTAGGTCACTGCAAAGGTAGAAGAAGAATTGTTTGCAACCGAAAGCTAAACAAGAAATTTTCTATGAAATGCTCTTTCCTTGTTCTTTTTACTGCTCCATAAACATTTTTGAAACAGTTGAGGAACTGTCCACGAAAAACTCATGCGAAGACTACAATGAGTTCAAGTTTCTCCCTTTTTATTGAACAATCTGACTGACTACTGCAAAAGAAAAGCACAGCAAGGAATGAAAATCAAGAAAAGTCAAATTATTTTCCTTCCCTTACCCACTATAGTGGACGAAAACATTCTTTCACCTTGTCTCGCTACAGCCATGATGACAAATTTCTTTTCTCCTTAAAAGTTTTGTTTCTCCTTTTTCTAATCAGTTCATTCCCCGTAGCATGAGAAAGAAAAACTATCCTTTCCACATGTTACCAAAAGTTATATTTTATTCTAACTCAGATTAGGCCAGTTTCTAGAAATAAAATATCATCTTAAAAAATCGGACGTAGCACCGTTGTTCTAGTAGCAGTAGCGGATTTTTAGATCTGAGTGGGCGGGGGGGGGGACATGTAGTTCGGTGGTGTACTGCAATTCCGAATAAGGTGGATATGGAAAACAGTATTTTCTTAATCAGTGGCATAGACTAAAACAAATATTGCTCTTGTATATTTTAGAATCTACAAATGTTTTCAGTTTTATGTTAAGTTTGAGTCACTAACTTCTTCCCATGAAAGATCCTAACATATCTAAGGTAGTCAAATGTTTGTAATTCTAGAAAGAAAATGAAGTTCCCTGTACATAACACTGTTTAGTTTTGGCTTCCTATATTCACTGTGCTTTTCAGTTTACATCAGGTTCCTTTTGATCGTGCAAAATGTCATGCAGTCTTAATAATTTATTCATATGATCACATATTGGAAAATAATTTTTTATAGGTCATTTTTCAATTTTTTGCTCATTTTGTCACATTTGAAAGGTAATGTTATAGGTCATATTTACGTAGTTTTTAGGTTATTAAGATCCGAGCCCTAGTTATCATACTTGAGTCAGAGTGGGGCCATGTTGCCATGGGGATACTGTACGAGCTGCTAATGCGTGCTGCAACATAAATTAACCAATAGCAACAATTGTACTATCAGTAAGTTGATAGTACGACTGTTACTATTGGGTTACTTCTGTTGCACTTGGGACTAGTAAACTATCCTCGGGACAATATAGTTTAAGTAAACAATACAGTTACTATGGACTTACTAGATTCTCACAGTGGAATTTCTGCTTATGAACACTAGAGTCCAAAACTTCCTTTGCTTGATTCTAATACCAAATGTTTCCGATGTCTTGATGTATATTACAGCGTCGAATTCATTTGTTTTAATTACTTTTCAAGCTTCATTCTCCACATTTTAACTTGTACTCTTTGGGTAAAGTGTACTTTAACTGGTATAGCCTTGTTCTAATTTTAGTCTATTACTTTAACACTAAATTGTAAATCGCTCGTAGTCTTATTATTTCATCTGCGCAGTGTGTGTTTCTGAGTTCTACCATTTTCTTCCATGAACATCTATTTTCCTGTAGCAGAAAATAAATAATCATGGTTATTAAATTTACTGTTTTAAGTTCAAGTTGCTGGCATCCCAGTATCATTTTTTCCTATCTGATTATGAGAGTTATAACTCAGAATCAGATTAACTACCATTGGAAAGAATGACATATTGTATCATTATAGGTACATATTAATAAAATAATAAAGCCTTTTTATATTGAGAGAATGAATGACTTGTTCATAATGTAATCCATTTCACAGGATGATTAAGAATCAAAACTTTTTATGAAAACTCCAAAATTAGATGAAATTTGATATACAATTTACTGAGCTCTGTCTTGTCAAACCATTGTAAAACAAACATTATAAAACCCATGAAATGTGAACATGATTTTGTACACTGAAATTACCAGGTAACAATTAGCAGCGTTAGTTCGCAAAAACAAGAGCTGGGTTGCAAGAAAATACTTAAGTGTAAAATCTGCAGACCATCGAGCTCTACATCACTAAGGAGTGACTGACTACTTAGTGTTAAAGATAGACACCAGAGCAAACGTTTAAACTTGTTTGTCCACTTGCAGTCTAATCCAATGTGGATCAAATTTTCAGTTCTAATTCAGTTTTATACGCTTCTTATCGTTATGTGGCCCGTTTTTTTATTTAAGTAATTACTCGAGTATTATGTAGAGGTCGATGGTCTGCTTAAGACAGATTTTACACTTAAGTATTTTCCTTTCAACCCACCCCAGATGTCTTGTAAGTAACGTTGGCCTTATGTTTTTCTTCGCACGAATAATTAATTGTCTTTCGGTTGAGTGAAGTAGCTGTTGCAAATACTTAGAGCAGGATTACTAGACATTTGTTTTTCTTTCACAGGAAAACACCTCAGATTAAAAAGGTGAAAACTGCGGGTATATGTCTTTTTTTATGATCCTACAAAACATAATTGTCGAACAGAAGCACTCTTCCTTTCAATTTTCTTGTTTGTAAAGATTAATTAAGAAGAATTTTAGAATTTAACCATATTATGCCATTAAGTAATCAAATGTAATACAAATGGCAAAGGTTTACAACAGACCAGCCATTTGCTTCATATTTCGAGAACAAAT
>JAGDQP010076651.1:0-10033 GCA_022664845.1 Lepisma saccharinum
TCAAGAAATTAAATTTGATAAAAGTTCCATGTTTGTACATATACGAGGTGTTAAAGCTGATAAAAAGTAACCTTGATGGCTACACTACATACTCTGATATACATAGACACGACACAAGAATGAAAAATGATCTTAGACAAATGTCCTACAGAACAAAAATTTTCGAAAGATCACCGCATTACTTCGGTATAGCCCTATACAATAAATTGCCACAAACTATAAAAAACATTAAGGATATCAATATATTTTATCGTGAAGTTAGGAAAATGTTGACAAACAAAATTTACTATACAGTTGATGAGTACTTGCAAGACTAAATATTATAAGGGTAAAGAAAATAGGTGATAATGAAAGTGAATTATGTCGAAAAACTGCTACAAAACTTAATTTTCTATGTATTCTATGTAATTTAAGAAAATATGTATTCTTATTATGGACATGTTCTATACCATATGTGCAAATGAGTACAATGTATTGGTCTAAGGAACGCAATAAATCAAATCAAATCAAACCAGCCGAGGTTCCTTCAAAACCAGGAGGAATTCCCTGACAATAATTGCAGTGGTCAGAAAGGAACAAACGGCTGGAAGCGAGAACTAATCAGAGGCGTAAAAGTAAGCGTAGAAGTTGCACCCGGCGGAAATCGAACCCGGGATAGCGTAAACATGGGCGGTAACAGCACTATGGCTTACGGCCGTAAAATGTGTTCGTTAATATTTTTTCTCTCCCTCAGTCTTTTCCCACCTTTACATTTTTCGCAAGAGGAATAATAAATATAACAAAAAAATATTTGTGTTTGACCAATTGGGTCCTTAGCTCTTTCCTGCACACTTTCTTTGATAAGATCCATGCCGAGTTTTTGGAGGAAACTATACCGTTTGTTAGATCTTTAAGGCAAAATGTAAGGGTGAGAGCCAAGGTAAAATGTAAGGGTGAGGGAGGTTGAGAGCCAAGGAAAAATTTAAGGGTGAGTCATCTCGTCCCGTTTCGGCCCGTATATCTTTCCTTATATCTTACCAAAGTTACGAAAGTAGTTTACCTTTACAACAGCCCCGACAACAACACCAGTACATCCAAGTGCAATAATAGTAATACCATTTCCGACAGTAAGTGCATCGCACCCACCATTAGTGATCTTCTACTTGGTTGTATAATGAAGACCATGACATTTGTCGGCTGTAGTAGTGTTTTCCATTATATGGTGGCTGATTAATGTACTTTCCGTATCACGTGAAGTCTAACAAGGCAAAATTAAGGGAATTTCCATCATGAATCAAGAAACAGTGCTATCTGTTAGTAAGAAACACTTGAATTATATCTTTTTATTTTGAGAGACAAAATCATGTAACGTTAGCTCTTTTAGCATGATTTTGACTGTCTTGTCGGAGTAATGTATAGCGTGGAATTTTACATGACATTGATGGTTAATTAATTAACTCATTAACGCTCAGAGGCAGATTAAGTGGACAAAAATTGGCCCTATATTTTCAATTGATATAGATACGCCGTTATTAACGATGAAACTACGATTTACCATCAGCATCGAGTAGCAACCAATCCGTTTAATTGACCATATCAGACTTGAATTTGGGGCCACGCGCATTAGGTGTGAATTCCAAATATTCTAATGTCTATAATTGGATCTCTTTGGGATATCCGGTTTTGAAGATCGGATTGGGAGTGGAAACATTGGTCGTGACCAATTCAGGTGTTTTGTGCACTTATAGCGGCGCTTTAAATACACTTGAAAAAAAACTGAATTTTACTACCAGGAGTCATGAAATCGACCGTCCTGGTCGATTAAGCAAGGTTTCAGTTGGATCAATAGTCAATTTTGGAACAAAAGCAAGTAGAATGGCGTTCCACAAGAAATGCGCTTTTAAATATATATATATATATAATTCACTGCCATATTCAATCCACTACTGGATGAGACCTCTCCCTGGGGGAGGAGATTAGTCTACTGCTACCACGCTGACCAGACGGGTTGGGAGAGGAGAGCCGAAGCTCTCAACTGTGATCGCCACTGTCTTTTAGTCATAGCAGCTCCCCAATTGCATCATCATCCTGGGTGAGCACCGTTCTAGAGCATATCGCTTTGGAAAAGATCTCGTGCCAGATCCGGGATTCGAACTCGGAACCCAACGATCATCAGGCAGCGACGGTAACGACTAGACCAGCGGAGAGAGAGAGAGAGAGAGAGTCCCATTTTCCAATAGGATGTTACGAAATCAAACCAGTCATATTAAATCTTTCACATTAAGCTACTTCATAAACATCACAAAAGAAATGGCTTCCAAACAGGCTTCTTAGCTGTTATTAAAAAGCTCATGTCACTTGCATGAACATAGTTTCAACTTCTGCCAAATAAAAATGTTCCGATTTTTTTATCTAATCTTGATCAAAATATCTTCTAGCGAGAGAAATTTATCCCTGGCAGGGACGAAAAATAAATTCGTCAGGGTGGGAAATTTATTTACCAGGGGGGAAATCCCGGGCATCCCCCCATTAATTCGCACACTGGAATGAACTTGAACGTCATGGAAACGCCATTATTATGTTAAAACTGAATACGTCATTCGTCAAAGTGTGCAAAATCCTTTAATTTTATTGATAATTTTGCTTCCTGTCTCCCCGAAAAACTTTTTGTAACAATAAAATTCCATTCGGAAACAAGTTCAAATGAAATTGCAACAATGCTGCTTGGTAAGATATTTCTCCGGCTTGCTATTAGTTTAACGTTTTACATGAATCAGATTTTCATCAGTGCTAATTAATTATATTCTTATGCCGGGATGGTACCTCCAGAAATAGGCCCTGGCCGAGTACCTTCCCGCATTCTCTGCCCCACCGTATATCGTCCTGAGCCAATGATGGAAGGTCTTAAATTAAATAATATTCTAATTTTATTTTGATAGATTGAAAAATACTATAGTTAAATATTTCATCAAGAATCCTAAGTTGGTGATCCTGGCTTCTTTTCCCAACAGTCCGTTCGCGTGAATGCTGGGGGTGTACACTAAAGACCAGAAACACTTTCTTCCTCTTTCTACCAAGAAGAGGTTTGAACAAATAATGGCGTATTTCACATTGATAATTGTCTGCTATCCATTCTCACTGTATATTTGGATCCTCTGGAAACCGATGATAAATTATGCCCGTTGTTTTCCTCGCATAATTTGGACATCCTGCCACAGCACAGTTGTTGCTATTCACCATTGAGAATCTTTAGGAAGTTAACTTATTCCTCCGATACACACTATATTTTAAATACCTTGCGATACACACACCTACGAAAGAAACTTCCGCCTTCTGTATTTGTCCCGCTCGTGACGTCACACCGCGAAGGGCAGCATGGGAATTCTGTTTTTCTCCTCACGCGGACTGGCCTACCTTCTCCAGTGTATATGTAATTATCTTGGGCTGTAACTCTCTAATATTAAAATTGCTTATTACAGTAAAACATATTTATCTCTTAATTGCATTCGTCTTTTTACAAAAAATCTGTAGTGAAATATATAAAATAAAATACAAAGCAAGCAAATATAATGAAATTAACTACATTTTTCATGTTCTCTTTTGCATGTTGAAAACATTGAATTTTAAACTTTCTTGAACGAACATTTAATTTCGTTAATAGGGCGTTAATCGATAACAGATTTCGCTTTATGCGTGTTTTCTAAGGCGACATATTACATTTATTGACAAATACAAATTTAATAGTGTAGCGATGATCAAAGTGTTAAAAAGAGAAAAACTGCACAAAAGAAAAAAAGGAAAGTATTCTTTATTTTTATTTGTACATGATGGTGAACAACGCGTAGCAACTCCATTCTAGACTGCCTGTTAATACAGATACCGTAACAGAGCAGCTATCTCACAACGTGGATCCATGGATGAGGGGATAAGGTAACGAGCTTCCAACGGGAAGTGCAGACCATTCCTGTGTTCGAACCCCACAGCAACCACTGCGATTATTTACTGTTGGAAAATTAACACCGTAAACCATGATGAGAGCAACGGATAAAATGAAACTAACTGTGTGTATATCAATATACAGCATTCATCCTTCGTTTTGGTCAACTAAACCAGTTTCTTATAGCTATATGCTGTGCCGACGGCGGCAAACGCCTGGTGCCCTACTGTAACTGTCGAGAAATGATCGGGCCGACATCGGCCAAAATGAGCGTTTTTCTTGGAGGTTTTTGCTGCCTTTGGAGTTGTCGGCCCGACGATCGGGAACCGAGTGCGGCCCAACCTTGACCGGCGTCGGCCCAGCGGATGGCCGAAGCTGTTTTCTCCATTGGGGCCCGATTCATCTCATCAAACTTGGTATATGATATATTTTTGGATTTAGCACTTAATCAGCATAATATTTATGCATGATACTCGCAATTTTAAGGTAGTTAATGGCTGCCATATAGCACTTTTTTGTTATTTCTACCCTGCTTCTCGTTATGGATGCCTTGAATTGAAAATAATTACTCGGAATTGCTATATCATATAATTTTGGATTCACCACGTTACCAGCATAATATATAAGCATCATACTTTCAATTATAGCGTAGCTTAATTGCAACCATTTTGAAAAAAAAAAATACTACCTAACACTTTTTTTATTTATGTAAAGATAAAGATAAAAATGAATGATATTGCCGGTAAGAACATCTTTATTTGCGTGTTATTCTAATTAGAGATGTCCTTATTTGAAAGGAATTACTCGAAACCACTTACTTTGGATTCAGTACACCCAATGCAAAATATAGACACGAAACGCTCAGTTGTAGTGTATCTTTGAAAATGGCTGGAAATATAGTACTTTTTCTTTGCTTTACCTAAATAGTTTTAGTTCAAAATAACGACTTGTAACAATTTTTTAATTCCAGCACATCATCAGCATAACATTTAGACATAATCAATTCAATTATAGGATACCTAATGGACGCCATCTTCAAAAAGTTGCTGCCTATATATAGCCCCCTTTTTTTCCTTTTATCGCCTTTTCACATTACGGATGGCTTTAATTGAAAAGAATCACTTGAAACTATATGCTCTTGGATTCAGCAAATCATCAGCATAAAATATAGGCATAATACTCCCAATTATAAGGTAGCTAATGGCCATCGTCTTGAAAAAATGGCTGCCGAAATTCGGAGTTTATTCAGCTCCTTACTAAACAAATAACCCTCACCCCACCAAAAACTAACTTCCATTCTACCTTCATAAATAAATAATGAAACTAAAATAATACGTAAAATTACTCTCAATAATATTATATGTAATTTTCAGTTGTTGTTTATATAATCGTATTAAATGAAAGGCATCTTAATATATTTAGATTTCTTGTATATTCTCATCTGATAGAACATAATTCTTGACGATTTGCAATCACATATTATTCATAAAGAAGCGGACATATAAAAGTAACGTCTATACGATATATCAAAATAGCATCAACTATTTACCTTAACTACCAGATAAAACAACTAAGAAACGTAATCAGTATTGCCAACTCACCATACCAACATAATCATTCTTCATATTACAACATTCACTCCCCTTTCGACAAGAAAGAACAGTGAATCACCCGAATGTAAAAAAATAATCATTAAAACAGATCGTAAAAAGCCTTTGCATCAAAAGAAAATCACTCTCAGTCTGATTATTTACTGACCGTACCACAGTTAGCGGACAGTATCAATAATAAAATCTAACCGTATAATTAATAGACGTATATTATCTAACCTAATCCTTCGGTGCTCAAAATCTTTTATTGATTATCACACGTATCAAGATAAATTGTTCGCTTTTAGGTTAGACTGTATTCATGTTAATTTGATTGTTTTTTTGCTTTAGCGTCCCAATAAATAACTTTACGTTTAAGTTGGTGAACATAACAGTTCACTTCCGTAATCTGGAATGTGAGTATAGAAAGTATTCTAACAACATCTAGATCTACCCATAATAAATTGAACCACTTCATCACATCACCATAGGAATTAAAACAGGAACCATAGAAGTCATCACTTCATTTAAATTAGCACGAAGATTCACTGGTGTATAGGAATTATACAAGCCTGGGATTACAATTACCATTATTTCCACAATTAGGACTCAATTCACAATTTCCTCTAATCAACGAACAGGAATTACCATAGAAGTAAACATCACCTAGTTGAACTGGTCAGACCTCATTTCTTCGAACTTCATCGTGAATACCGAACAACATAGGATCTCTGCAAACTTCTTCATAATCAGCATACTCATCTTGCAATAATCCTTTTTTTCCATGGAATTATCGTTCACTTAGGAGCCCAACAACCAACACCTGTCAGCTGACTGAGTTATCCTTGGTACGGAACCTTGAACGTAATTTCTCCATAACCATCTTCACTTGGGAACCCAACAACCTACGCCAAGTAGTTCACTGCGTTATCCCCGGCACGGAGCCTTGAACGAAACATTATGGAAGCTTGTCAATTTTTCTATTAATTGCCCACAAGTTCCTGGCACAGAGCCTTCCTTCATAAGCGTCACCGCATCACAAGTACATTAACTGGTTAGTAGTAATTGACTGAGTCATCCCGGCCCGAAGCCTTAACATATGAGAGCCCAAAAATTAACTCTAACTCATTGAAAATCAACTTGTACATAAACTCGAAATTCTTCTGGCCTTGAGCTTTATCATCTCCATAGAATTAAAGCAAAATCTCTCCTTATCAATTCGTAATTTCATCGTTCTGGTGTAAGTGCTTTCTCAACTAAAGCCATAGTGCTACATAAATATCAAACGTAGAATAATTTCCTTAAAAAGCATACGTAATCTACATCTTACGTATCCCAGCTGTTGAATTCGAACTTGTAGAATATCATGTCACCATAATAAACGTTTTGTAGAAAACTCATATCTTCGTACCATGATTAACCAGTGAAATTCCAGGGTGTCCATTTCATAAATCCCCAACAAAAGATAATATCCCTCGTTGGGCGCATAAATTCGAACTCATGACAACGCCAATAAAACAATACGTAAAATTACTCTCAGTAATATTATACGTGATTTTCAGTTGTTGTTTATATAATCGTATTAAATGAAAGGCATCTTAATATATTTAGATTTCTTGTATATTCTCATCTGATAGAACATAATTCTTGACGATTTACAATCACATATTATTCATAAAGAAGCGGACATATAAAAGTAACGTCTATACGATATATCAAAATAGTATCAACTATTTACCTTAACTACCAGATAAAACAACTAAGGGCTAGTTTTTCATTGTCTGGTTAAAGTACAGGTTAGCTAGTAACTAACAGTTAAACTCTAACTGGTGGTTTACCCGTTTTTCAATGTCTAGTTAATGCATAACCAACAGTTAAACTGAGCAAACTGGTAGTTAAATTAACCCGTACTTCTACCTCCAGTTAACGCGCTAACTGGAGGTTTTAAAAAGTTTGGCAATTGCCACCTGTGAAAGATGTTGCATATGATTTCAGATTCATCCTCTTCCGATGAAGAGGATGATAAAATTGTATTAGAACACGTAAAGAGAACATCTCAGTTCTACCCAACATTTTAACATCTTTTTTATTTTTTTCTAAATTCAGATTCAGTTAGGTGCAGTACGAAAAATTTTGTTTTATGCTGGCTGGGGCATGAAGTCAGTTTGTGTTTGTACTCCCTCAAAATATAAAAGTTACAAGAATGATGGAAGTGTGTGGTGTTGAAACGCGATGTTTTCTTTTGGAGCTCCAAAAATGTAAAATTTACAGAAGAAATGAAATATTTTCAATTTGTGTGTAAGCATTGAAACGGAAAATATAACGAAGATTGTAGTGATGCAAATGTGAAAAAGCAAAAACAGTGTCTGGGAGTTTATTTGATTTCGAGTTGAGAGTGCACATTGAGTGAATATTAAAAGACAGGTGCATCGCGTATAATGAAAACATGTTGTAAGATACAGTAACTTTAACTGCCTTTGCTACTTGACATGTGTCCGTGATTTTTTTTATCAAAATACGTGTCATTCGTAACATGAAGTATTAATATTAAGTAGGTCGTTAGTATTCTTGCGCATGCCGCCATATTTGTATGTGTTGATCAACACGAGTGCTTATTTAACAAAATAATAATAACACATGATATTTAGAAACGCTTTTTGGATTTCTAGTTGTAGCTAGAATTTATGTGTGAATTATTTACAAAGTAATGAGTGGTGCTGAACGTATACATGTATCAGTAGTTGACGGAAGCTGTGATCCCGAAAGTAAAGAATATCCATATGATTGTGAGACAAACTCATAATATTCCCCAAACGATAATGATAATAGAAAAACGATCATCTTTACTTGATGACTGGCAGCTTCCTCAAGTTATTGACCCATGTGTACACACTATACCACTCATTCCCTTGCAAATAATTATTACTCACGCTTCTATAAACTCCTAGGGCCTCATTAAATATCGACTTGCGTGAGCGCAAGGAAAAGTTTGCAATTTGTTTGCGAGAAACGGTATTAAATATCAACTTGCTTGACTTTGGCAGTGATGTCACGTTCAGCAAACTGGGATTTTAAAGACGAAAACTTGAGCCCACAAAACTCTGGTCGCAAATCAGTTACAGGCCGACTTGTATTGACTGGCTTCGATAAATATATTAGTATGAAGCTAAAATTAACTGGTGAAAATATTATAAACGGAACGGAGTGCTATTTGGCATGATTAAATCATAATTTCAATGTCCTTCCCACTCACAGTAGAAGCAGGAGACACTATTCAATTAGGATATGAACTCTAGTAAATACCTTATACATGTTAATGTTACGTCACTGGCTTTATTTATATATTAATACTAATGTTTGTGAAATAAGCACATGCATTTAATGAATTTAAATGAATTATTCAGGAGAACGTTCTTATTTATTTTCTTCAGTAAGAATATGAACATTAAATACAAACGTGAAATTTTAATCTGCACGCAGTTTGAAAACACGTACCATGAAGAATGAATTTGTACTAATAGCGTACCGGTACCTTTGTACATTGTGTGGGAATTGACTTTTTCAAACTATGTCATTATATGGCCTTTCATGTATGTTCAGATAGCATCTGAAACAATTTGTGTGTATTTCAGGTCATTTAGAACCACATAGTATTGTTTGTGAACAAAATAAAAAACGAAATGCAAAACATTAACATGTATCAAGTACCTACAGAATTTGAGTGTATTCCCAGAGTATCTTCACGATTAGTAATTTACTATATTAGATACTTCCGTAATATGGCGTTCTGTGTTATTAAAACGTTGTTACTTTCATTATTTCAAATGCGCAGAATGCAGAGTGTGATATAAAAGCAAGGGGTGATGCGAATGCAAGGACGCATACGTCCTTCTACATTGCGTCCTTGCACTCACATTACCCATTGATTTTGAACCACATTTTGCATTCTACGAATCCGAAATGAGGAAGTCACTGTGAAATGTATTCGACGCCATACAACACGAGTACCTAATTGTAAGAATTATTTCGTGATTAACTCAGCAAGTTTTGTTACCCCTAGCAGTGAGTCATTTGAGCGATTCAAAGTATTGTCTTGTTATATATATATATATAAGTAGCTCCTTCGATATACTGTCCGTGAGTTTTGTCCGTGATTTAAGTTTAGGTTCAGTTCCGTTTGAAAATAGCAAACCGAATTTCTTTTATACACGTAATTTAATGTGTTATCTGAAATTCTAGCCTCTTATTGCTACATACACAGTGTTTCTGATATAATAATCTTTACCGTACAGGTACCGAAACGGTGTACAAATTAAAGCTTAACCGAGAAGAGAAAGGGGATATTGCTCATGTAGAGCGAGTATATAAATGCAAAGGTTGACTTTTTAACAGGAGAAAACGTAATTGCATGTATTTGAAGGGTAGCGGAACTTTCATGTTTGTGGTTGATAAATTGGAAATAGTTTTAATAACCTTTGGTCTAGTAGCTAGTATTCCTTCAGAAAGGAACTTTAGATACTCCTCTAGA
>JAGDQP010076652.1:0-10033 GCA_022664845.1 Lepisma saccharinum
TCAATGTACTAAATAAAATGAAGGAAATCAAAAATAGTCGAGCGACTTCCACTTGTCGAAATTCTGTGGAATGACCCAAGTACTTAATTTCAGAAACCTCATCCTACACTACTACACTAATAACTGAATAAATTCTTTCACCATCTTTCTCTCTCTTTCTTACTCACTCTCTCTCTCACACACACATAAACACACACAAATCAGTAAGCGAAGTACAAAATAATATTTGGATGGAAACATTTGAAATATTATTCTTAAGGTTCCCTAATGCTTTCTTTCTTCATTCATAATGCTGAAAGAAGGTTCTATTGTAGACAATTGAGACGTACGCACGAACAAACGTATATATTCCATGTTAAATGATAGTATATAAGTTTTTGTTTGCGCATACGCTTGAATTTGATATAAAGCAATGCTTAAATAATATCATAATAAATGTAGCGGGTTAACGGATATGTTCTAATAATACGAATAGTGACATTTTATCGTGAAAAAACAGTGTTTGGTTTGGTAGGAGTTTGTAGGACTACCTCTACATATTCTCAATATTGCAGAACGAATTCTCCAAAAGTCGCCAGTCTTCTCAATGTGTGGCATTTTCATTTGTACGCAATGCAAATTTGAGAATCAGCCGTAGCTTTATAAAAGCTATCGAGATTACGAATTAAGTATTGATAAATATATACACAAAAGTAAGTAGCATATTCTAGAACCTAATTTACCTAAATCGCACCTAAGTAAATAATTTTCACATGGTTGTTAAATAAAATGAATTTGCCATATTTTTTCAGCTTTAGGGAATATTATTCACTTACGAATAACCAATAACTAGGATTCTTAGGTTTCAACATATTTTATTCTTTACTTTGTAACATATTTTCGTTTCAGGCATTTCTTAATCAAATGTGCCGTTCCAATAGGTCCTAATAACGGCTAAAGTGTTCTAAAACGCTAAAAGTATCTAAGTTGAATATTTCAGAAAAAAATAATAACGTTCAAACACCTAATGTTAACAGGAAATGCGTGCACGAATGTTCATTTGTTTTAAAAAAAATCAGCCTTTGCTGTTTCCTTGTCAACTAAAGGCCTTAAATAAAATTATTTATTCTTTATACTAATGGAATTCAATCCAGAACAACTAGTTATACTTTATGTATTCTTGTGTAAAAATATGAAATATAATATAGTTTCATTTTAAAAACAAACTAAATTTGTACCGATAAATCACTTTTAATTTACATATCTTAATATGTCTTAAATATTAATAATGTTTCGGTAACTGGTGAGAATTTTAAAGATATAAGGATATTAAATGGTTAGTGAGAAATTCATGCAAAATTGACAAAGCCAAGTAGAAAAAGATTAAGCTTTATTATGAATAATACCCGTAATGATATGCTTTATTTGTACTAAAAGACCCTTTAAAGATTGAAAATATTTAATCATATATGCACATAGTTACTGCTCAAATATATTAACTTATATTACCACTTCGCAAATAACTGTTGTTCATGATCATTATGTTTAAAGATACATACGAGTAGAAGACTCAATTATCATGTCTGTAACGCCCACATAAGTTTTTGAGTAACTCACTACTATGAGTAATTTTCTACGTCCAAACTGGACAATGTTAGCTTGTACAATAAACCAAATATTGCTACAAGTACGGCGATTGGTGCGGTACCGGTACAAATAGGAAGGTATTCTGAAGTTTACTTTCAACAGACATAGCAATTTGCCTGTACAATGCTCCCTGAATTACGTGTGTTTAGAATTTGTCATTTTTCATCGCATTGTATGTGCTGAGATCGTAAAACAATAATTATTTAGCTATTGAAGTTAAACAATATTTGAACCTATTCCTCGTAACATATAATTTTCTTTATTACTGAAATTTAACTTATTCTTTAGAATAATAATGTATATAGCTGTTTCTATCATAGAAATAAGGAAGGAAACTAATATTGTATATCGTTCTTAAGAGATTTCGATTTTCAGGTTTGAGTTCGATGCAGTTAGTGTTGATATGGTTAAATTCCCAACTATTAGATTTATGCGTGATGTCGTATTTGGAGATATAGAAATGTTAGGTAAATATTGAAAGTTTTATTTATTGTGCTTATTAAATTATATTGATTATTTGTAAAGCTGTGAAAGATCATAACGTTAGATTTGTTTTTAACGTAAATATAATTTTCACTAATTTCACTATTGTCGCTTCCCTCCCCCATCTAATTCACACAAACTATTGGGGTATTATTTACGTAACATGAAAAATCTGGAAAACTTTTATTACATGTTCATAGGTTTTTTGAAAGTCGAGCACACTATTCTAATCAGCAGCTAAACAATGTAGTAATTGTTATACTTAGAAAACATATCCTTTGACATTTAGCTCGCAACATGGACACAAAAACTTTTAATATTTTACTAGAGGTATTCTGGAAAATCAAATAATCAGTACGTTCAGCTTCAAAGAACAGTTGATTCTCAGATATGTTATTATAGAGGCGTACACATGACGACTTAGGCTGAAGAACAGCGGGGAATTGGGTCTACTGCTCCTTGCGTCCCCCAACTTCACATAATCTCACAGAGATTCTCTTTCGTTACGGGGTACATTTAAAAAAAAATAAGTTGTTTGAAACTTTTTCTTCATTCGTCCCTTTATCCTTGATCAAAATTCAAAGTTCTCGCTAGTATGTTTCTCTCATCGGATCCAGCAACGGCTAATGAACTGCATTTCATTGTATTAGACCATTAGAGGATGTTCTATTAAATTTTGATTGAAATTGAACTTGAGTTACTGAGTGTCACAAGCTAAATTTGTAATCAATCATTAAAACGAACAATAAGTGACACGCGTACATTAAATCAAATTAAGACATCAGAATTAGCGAATGTTAAAGCATGTTCATAACTTTTCTAAGGATGTGGAGGATAAGTAGATATAACGATTTTCAGAATGAGATATAATAAAAGTTATATGGCGCACAGGTAAATACCCAGTTATGGAAAGGCTTCGTGATACATCAGTGACATTTACGTAAACTCTACGGGGAGATAGTGTTGGAGAGAATTTACCATTTTAAAATTTTGCTCGTTATTCGAGGTCGTCTTTACCGCAAAATTTGATTTTTGTAGAGACCCAAGAATCCGCAGATGGTACCAAAATTTGTCACTGTTAAACGGCACATCTATAGCTAAAAAATCTGGAAAATTCTTCATGGGCTTAGCCAATCAATACCACTTGATGTAACGGTGTTACGAATTATCCTGTGATACCTTTATTGTACATTAAATGGATGAACGTTAGTGTTGGCTTGAAGAACATACTGCTAGCGAGCTCAATAGGCGGCGTTCACTCATGCACCTATTCAGAACTTAACTACGCATTATCTTTATTTCAAATAGACTGTTCCATCTTTTCATAAATCAAAAATAATCTAGATAACAAAGAATTAGATTGTTTATGAAGACAACACATATGTAGTTAAACATTTATTATAATTTTTATATCAGTTGTCAACAAACGTTGTTTTGCTCATTGTAACAGAACTGTACATTCGACAGATCAGATCGAAAAACAGTTGAGTATTGGAAATTGACTGGCTGTTCTTATTTGATGCTTTTTCCTTTCGAGTTTTTGGGAGACCGTTTTTCTATTTTGTCAGGAACGGAACCCAGAATTTAACTGTTTTTTCTCTTGCGTGTGTTTGGGAGCTATCGTTTACAATACTTCCAAACGACCGTCTCTCCAAAAGGGGCGGAGTGCGTGGTTTTCAATCTTTCCCCTTGTCACCTGAAAGTGACCGTTCCTCTTTTCAGTAAGGAACAGAACTCTGACTTTGGCTGTCTCTTGGACCTTTTGATTCCTTCTTCACCTAAGTTATCCTAGTGTCGCAGCTTGCCGCTGTGTTACAGTGTCGTGTGCCCAAGTGAATTTGTCTTATGAAATATTACGGTCACAGTGAATACATGAGTTTGGTGCAAATTCAAATAATAATAGTTATAAAATACTTCAGTAGAGTCAGCGCTCGAGCTGCGAGCGCGTAAATGAAACTCGACGGGATTGCATGTTGTTATGTTATCCTGTTTGGTATTTTGTGTTATTGTTGTTTCTATTTGAGAAGAAAATGATGGTTTGCTGTGCGGGTTATGATTGTACTGAGAGACTTAAGAAAGGAATCAATATATCGATTTACTTGTAAGTGATCCTTTAATAGTTTTCTTTCCACGAAAATATTTAATGCTTGTTTTGTGTCAATTTCGATACGTTTTGTTGTATATTCTCCTTTCATTTTTATGTGCCTCAACTGATGCATTTATTTTTAAATATTAATGTGTGATTGAAGTAAAATTACAATTTGGGTGGCAAAAGACACACATTGGAATCCGCTACCATAAATCCTAGATATGAGAGCTGCGTTAATAAGAACTTAGTATAGCATAAATAATTACTGACAGAGGTGATTTAACCACGTATGTTTTAGTTAACAAACTAAGGCTTTGTTCGTGTTGCGTGCAGCTAATGTGACTATTTTTTTCTTAAGCAAAATTCGGAACAGGTCTTACCGGGATTTAATGGCAGTGTGCAAATTAAGCAATTTTATATGGGAGAGGAGTTAAAATCTCGTTAATAAGAAAATAACAGATTCATTTAATATTATACATGTAACCAAATACAAACTGACAGAGAGAATATCCCTTTCCTCCGTTAATTCGCTCATTATATAAAGGATACTCTCTCCCTTTTTGCGGGTAGTTTAAGAATAACCAAAGAAAAAAAATATTTACGTCATAAATTTAGCTTAAAAGCTGCGTTTTATTAAACCTATCTTGGCAATGAGAATAAAAATAACCGTACCAAATTTACAAATTGAAAATCAGTAGCAACTTTATCATTGAAACTAATTATACAATATCTAAAGCATATTTTAAGGTTAGGTCAATGTTTTCATAACTGGAATCAGCTTATGAACACTATTCTAATTGTTTCTCTAAAATATTTAAATTATTATACATCCGACACATTTTAGTTAAGTATCAAAACAATTTTATGTCAAACTTACTTTAAAATATGTCCATTACCATACTAGATTCCACGCTCCTTTTATTTGCTTTAGAACTTTTAATATTTCTATTTGGACAGAACTATAAATTTCGGGACTGTCCCGAAAACTTCTGGACGTATGGTTACCCTGTATATAGTCTACTTTACTGAAATAAATGTTTAAAATAGTATTTACTGCATATGCGCTTCTATTAGTGAATGCATAACTTTACTTTTTCTGTTACGATTTTTAGTACACTAAGGACTCTAAAATTTAAAGGTTTACTCTAAAATGAAATCACAGGGAAAATACTACTATGCTGAGTAGTGAAACCCAACCTGAAATCATTATTAAAATTTAGTTATGGTACTAAAAAACTGCGATTTTATATTAAACCTTATAATGTTTGATTTAATTAGGAGTAATACATTTCTTAGGTAGTGAACCTAGTTAAGGCAGGTTCTAATGTGAATTCTGATTTGTATTCGTAAATAAAAGGTTCGTAGCTTATATAATAACAGGCAGTACACAGCTCTTCTTTGCCATACAAAAAGGAAAACATATGAATGTTCAATTGGCGCCGCGTTTGCAGGTCGAAAATACGTAGCCAGTGGCGCCAACAATGCCTCTAGTGGAGTTTTTTATAACTCTATGTAAACCAAGGATATAAATAAGGTTAGACGGATTGACTGGTAAAGTACAATTAAGATGAGTCAACTTCACGCCTGTTTTCGGTTAATCTGGGATGAACTTTTTTCTCATTGGTTGGCCTGTGCGTGGGCGTGTTTTAAACAAAGAAAATAGGAATATCAAGCTAAGGAAGATAGTGTCGGATCATAAAAGTAAATACGGTCGTAATTGCAATATGCCAAATTCAATTTTTTCCCTACACTTTTTATGTCAAAAACAATTTTATCTCGTCATATAAATTATAATAAGTGTGTTAGGAACAATTAGGAAGGTCAAGTTTGGTTATTTTCGTTTCATTATCCCCGATAGGAAGCCGCCATTTCAACCGTTGTTTTACGACCGTCTTTACTTTTATGATCGGCGTGTAGGAAGATATAAGGAAGGTTTGAAAAATTTAAAAATGATCATGTACTGCTGTACATTTAGACAAGCGGTCAAGTTGATAGGAACTGAGTGGAGAAACGGCAGAAGTGCATATATCTGAATAGCTTTGAAACAAGAAGAAACAGGTTTAGTTGCTGGGCTTCAAGACCAGACCGGGAATTAAATTCTTAACCAGCGAGGAGGAATTGCTACCTCTTCCAAAAGACAATCTTTTTATCTTTTTTGTGCAAGATTGAACTCGAATTCCTTGTCGCTTCTTCTTAAAATAAACTAATGGAGGTAGCCCTATAGGCCCGCATCAAGAATTGAGGTGCTAGTGACATGAATACAGAGCGCATTATGTTATGAGGAAGCACTCGAAGGTCTATGACATACTGAGTAACTTCATCTAAGGAGATGAAGAGTCAAGGTGCTATAAGTGAATTTGATTTACGAGTTGTGTTCGTGAAGGCTTATCATTTTATCATGTTTGTAAAGTTTTGTGTTGAGGGACCTATTTTTTCCAAGCACAGGCGGATCAGTGAGAAGGCACCATTACGTATTTGTTGTTTCTACTTTTAAACATTTCTGAGTACCGGAAACCTTGACCCAGGTTAGAGATATACGGAATAGGCAAGAGAAATATGAGTAATAACAAGTTATATTCAAAAAATTTTCAGCAACGAAAATGTAAACTTTCTCAGTTACAAATTTTACTTTCTGATAATTCTCAATTTATACTCCTAGAATTTTGCAACTACTTGACCTGAACTAGCGTGAAAATATTAATTTTGTAACATTTCATATTAATCTTTAGCCTGAGGCTTAGATGCCTGAAGATCTTAAATAGAATTCAAATTCAAAATTCATAATACTAGAGAAAATAAGACATGCTATTGACTCAAACTTCCAATAATTATGTGTTTTCTTCTTTTTGTTAATATGTGCAGTGGGCAATAAATTACTACAGACTGAATAACTATAAATCTTTTATTTAACATTTTCAATGCTCAATTTTTGTACAGTGTTTTCACAAGATGAATACGAGAGAAAGTTGAGGAGGAAACCATTCATCCCTTTAATTACCGGCCATGTAATTCTTTCACTTCCAAGTATCGGGTCAGGTCAAAAAATGAAACCGAAATCCCCCCTTGTTCTTTGTTCCCAAACAAGGTAGGGGGAAATTAGTTCTCAGGCATCCCCGGAACTATTGAAGTACTGGGCATACGTACACTGTATTTTCCTCTCTACAAGAAAACAAGTGAGAGAAGTACTAGTGAAAAATTCGAAATGTCAAAGAATTTCTTCCCTACAAATAACGGCGTGGCCTTCCGTACACCCGAAGAAGTGCTAATCCTTACGACACATGGCGAAACTTGGAAGTAGTTGCTTGCGTTACTGGTCATGGCAAAATGAGACAATTTCTGCAACTATTTTAGCTAATTTTGTTATTACAAACAATGTTTTTATAAGTTCTAAAGTTATTGAAGTATATTATGGACATTAGTATATTACCCATTGCATCGACTGATGACGTCTACATACTTTCTGTTAGTTGTTTAATTTTTTTTTAAACTTCCGAGTAACAACAGTAACCGCGAAGCTTGATGCTACCTCAAATAGCCCTTGGTGCTCAGTGGAGGCTACGGGACTGTTCCAGTCCCGCGGGACGACTGTGTATTATAAAACAGTAAAGCATTTCTCAAGAATTCCGTTTATAGCCCGCGGAACAATTCTTCATATGTCCCTCAATCTGGTGGTATTTGAACAAGGCAAATTTTGGCAATATCTTCTCAGCTGTGAAAATAGCGCATGGTTAAGGCGTTTGCTTTTTAAATCAACGCGTAAATATCATGGGTTCAAATCCTGGACGGGGTAAACTCTTACCTGGTCATCAATGAGACAATAGTAACTTCTTTCATGAAATGACTAAAGTGTAGAATTTTCGAGCAAGCATCCAAGCTATCTATACTATTACTTAAAACTGAGTGTGACCTTGCAAGATCTTCAAAGTAGTGAATAATGTTTGCTCACGCCACTGACGTGATTTTCTTTCTTCTGACTCTGACAAATACAATAATAACAACACGATCTTAGTAAGTATGGAAATAAGTCCGATGTAATACAGCGGTGAACATGACGGAGTTTCATGCTGTAGGTTTAGGTACGATCCTCTGTTAAGCCATAACGTTTTAGAAAATATACTTGTATGCGAATCATGCTCTTCCTGCAAAACGCAAGGCATTGGACAGTCGAGATAAGTATGTGTGTGATCGTAATACATCAATGAAATTATTTCATGAATAATATCATTCTTCTCCCCCCCCGCATGTTTTTCTTTCTTAGATGATATGGTGTTTGTCTCTTCCTTTAGTACCCTCTCTCTTTTTCTGTGTTTTGTTCGGTTATGCGCGTATGTGTAAATTATCTTTCTCTCTCTTGGAGAGAGTAAAAATATAATATGTTTGTGTTGCTAAATATAAAAGTAAATCTGTTGAAATGGCTATTCTCTCTCTCTCTCTCTCTCTCTCTCTCTCTCTCTCTCTCTCTCTCTCTCTCTCTCTCTCTCTCTATCTATCTATCTATCTATCTATCTATCTATCTATCTATCTATCTCTATCTCTTTGTGTGTATGTCTTTGAACAAGACAAGAATGGAATTTCCTCCTATCTATCTCGTAGTTCTCTAAGTGATGCTCTAGGACTCAACCTTTCTTCCTCCAAATGGAGGAATATCCTGGCATATCACATCATATTTTGGCGCCTACTTGTATTCTCATGTTGGTTTTCCAAATATTACGAGTACAGTGAAATAACTCTGCTGGAAGAAGGAGCTTTTATTCCTTACGACTCCGACCTGCACTTATTACTATAAGTAACTGTACTTATTATAATGGTAATGCTTGTAAAAAAAACACCTGTGAGGCTCTCATTTTATTTTTCAAATAATACGAGTAACTTAAAATAGAAAACATTTCATGTCAAACAACAAAACATGACGTTTCAAACTAATAATTTATTTAAAGTATTGAAAATAAATAATTCACTGACTATAGTATACATTGGTCTTTCTGATTTAAATATATTTCGTATTTCGAAATTGTTTCATTACTCAATTCATTACTTTCATTGTATTGCATTTTGATCCTTTTGTTTTACCCTTTTAGTTTTCGATACTTTGTTATTCGCCTCTTCCCCTTTATTTTCTTCTGTTTCACCCTCTTAATGGAGCTTATATTTTCTATCCACATACTATATAACCGCATGGTCACTGACTCACTCACTCACTCACTTACTCACTGACTGACTCATCATCATAATTCACAGGCCAAACTACTGGAGCTAGAAACACCAAATTCGGTATGAAGGTGTACGACCATGAGTAGGTAAAGGGAAAGATCCTACATGTTGGAAAAGTCGCCATCTTGGATCCAAAATGGCCGCCAAACCCATTGTTGTATAGAATAGGGAGGCTAAACGGCTGGGGCTATTGAAATGAAATTTGGCGTATAGGTACATTATCAACTGTAGGTTACGAAAATGTTACATTATGTATTGAAAGCCGCCATCTTGGATTCAAAATGGCGGACCTTAAAATGCATTTTCCCCACCGTTTGAGCTAGAGAAACGAAATTTGGTTTAAGTGTACAACATCGCTAGTGTTTTAGAAAATTATTACAAAATGTTGAAAAAGTCGTCATCTTGGATCCAAAATGGCCGCCCGAAGAAAACATTTACAACGCCTAAATCGCTGGAGATAAAAAAAACAAATTTTGTTGCAAAGGTACATCATTACTATTATTTTACGGAAATATTATGCAATTGGTGAAATAACTATGGTTGCAGGTAAACTTGTTTCTCCTTTTGCATGATTTTCGTAGTGAAAAATGGTGAAAAACTTGAAACGCCGATATCTCGGAAACT
>JAGDQP010076654.1:0-10032 GCA_022664845.1 Lepisma saccharinum
GCGTCTGACTTTCGTGATCCCAGTCCGCTATTTCATTGTTAAGTAGCTTCCAAATTGTGCTCACGATGCTGGGCAACAGAAATTTTTAGCTCTCACCGGGCTAGAACCCGAAAACACAAGCACTGAAGGCGACTAGACCATGCAAGAGGCTCAATAATAATAATAAGAAGAAGAATAATTTCGTTCATTTAGGCTTATACACTTTTTTAAAAATTACTCAAATATGAAATTGTACGTAAACATTTTACTTATAATTTCCTTATTTATCTGCTACCGCTACAACTTGTAAACTGGACGAGTCACCGTCACCGCCTCACCGGTACAAAACTTTCAAGACGGAACACTTGCGGTGAAACCAGGATGTGGTCAGACTATGTGATAGAGCAAATACTATAAAAAAAAAAGGTTCTAAACCAATATTTTAGAAATTCCACCTACTCTTTGATGTATCATATATTCCTTTGTTTATTTGCATACACAAACACACGCACACTTCTGTCTGAGTTCCTTCTGAAAATATTAGCACAAACACAACAGAACTAACACATGTATTCTTGTTTTGCTTCTTTCGATTGTGAATAATCGATGACACACTTAACGATTAAGTGACGTATGGAATGACGTGATGTGGAAACTGATTTCATGTGGTGTCGGTAACAAATAGCCTTTTATGCGTGTATAGGAAATGCTTTCGTGGAAGCGACTAATTTAACTGTGTTCTCTTTCTTCGAAATTCTGTAAATCAGAGTTGTGCAGACTTATGACTTGAACGTGTAATAAGAATTGATCCCTTAAATATTATTTTTAAAATGAATCATTTAAATTTTGCTATTTTTCTCCTTGAAATTGAAAGATACAGTATGTACTACGAACATTTCACGAAGTTCAAAACCGAAATACCGGTATTTAAGATAATTGCGGAAAATATATTAATTATTTTTGTCTACGTAGAAGGAACATAAAAATTATTTATTGCTACCTTAGTGACATCTAATATTAACATTATAGAAAATATTTTATCAGTACACATTTAGAGGTATGTAATTCAAGAAAATGCAGCAGTTACAATTTACTTATACTTATGACCCTAAATATAGTTTGTGCATCCATCTTATCAGTATCTAATGATAAATATGCAAGAAGCATTCTTCTGGGATTTATAAGAACAGCAAAGGGTGAGGAGCACATTCTTGAAACGTGAGCTTTATGTTCTATTCCACACGGTACGATAAAATTTCTAATTCTAATGAATTTGTTACAAGAAATTATAATAATTTCAAAATATAATTTTGTTCTCTTCAAGGTATACTTAAGCATGAAAAGGTAAAACTGTCTTTAATTTTTACAGTGTTGTAGAAAATTTTCCGTTGTAATTTCTCAGAAATATTCAACTTAAGGGGGCTTGTGGTTTGTTAAAGGCAAGTTTCCAAACCACAGGTTAGACAAGCTTCGCATGATCGCTAATAAATAACTAAAAAAACGATTAAAAATTGTGCCAAATATTTATGATAGACTGGTTGAAGATACGCACTGGTACTATGTATGTCATGGAAAACTTGGGAGAATATGGAAGTACTACAGTTGAAAATATGAAAGAAAATTAGATCATTTTATATTATTCAAGAAACGGAAAAAATGTTGTGGAGACATATATTCTTGCTATTTCCATGTTCTAGAAATCAAGTCAATCTATAGGTGAACTAATAAGCATATTGATGGGGCAGAGATTAATTATATATTTTTTTATTCCGTCATGATTAGAATGTCAAAGTATTAGCGTATGCAAATTATGGCCACCCAAGCGCAATTGCTTTGGGAGATATCGATAATATAAAAGTCAAATTCTGTCTGTGGAAAGTGATAAAAAAGTGTGGAAATATCTTTGTTCTTAAATTGCTGAAAGAAATTGTAACGGTCCTATCAATTTGCTAATTGATCGTCAGTTACATTTGTATATTACTTAAACTCATTTTGGACACTAAATTTTGAGACATCGTGTGTGACTTTTGATTTGTATAATATCCAATGCGCACCGATGGATTATAAAAATCTATTTACTAGAACGCTATGTATGTACATATGTAAATAAGACCAAATTGTGCAGTTATGTAAGATCGTATGTATTCTTTTGAATTCACAGTCCGGAGACAGCCGAGCGCCGATCGGGACTATAAATATTGCTGCAGCTACCCCGGAGCTCAGAGCTCTCCGGCCTTCGGGCCAGGTAACATCAAGCGCTCTCGCTTGGTATTTTTTCTTCTTTGGACAGCCTAGTCCCGCCAATAAACCTATTGTCATTATCATTAATTCTCTAATCTTTTATTGGTCTCTACCTTTTAATAGTTTTTATAGTAAGTACTCTTTGAACTTCATTCTACCTACCTAATTGCCATCCTACAGAGGGGTCCATTCTGGACAACAGTAAACAATTTTGAATTCCCATATTCCTTTGCGGATGACGTAAGTGGTAGGAATTTGCCGGAAACTAAAGATCCATGTATGACTCAGCGAGCCCCAGATGGGGAAATCTTAGCGACGGTAGCTCTCCTGGTGCCAGGGACTTAACACGAAACAAAATCGATATTCAGTATTTCGCTTCGACATTAAATGCACAAGCAGTCAATCAGTCGTTGCCTGGAGAGTAGCGTGACAGGTTTGGTTCTAAATTGTTAGTAGAATGCGATAAATATTTTGAATTTCGAATTTATATGATAGCCAAACCTCAAACGTTACCATCTATCATGGCCTAGTGAAGTCTAAAATATTTTACTGCTCATTTTCAAACACGCTTGTGTTGCTTGCGATTTGGATGAATAACCAATTGAAACACGTGTTTTATTGCGTGTTCTACGTATTACGTAATAAAACACGTGCTTCAATTGGCTACTCACTCTAATCGCAAGCAAAGCACGCAACGCAAGCGTACATGAAAATCAGCCCGTACTCCTTCTGTTTTACGACTATAATTAGAACAAAGTGCAACAGCACAACTCGTATTGCTCTTGCTCATGTTTTAAAGAAAAATGTAGGAAATCCTTGCAGAAGTAAGCGAACACCTTACCCGTAGGTTTAAGGATTACCTCAAAATCTTTTAACTGACGTAATCAACCAATGGAATATGGAAAATCAATTTTGTTCACTTGTTGGGAATGGAACCCTCTGCGTGACTGCTAATTTACCCTGTCGCAAGAGGCACTGTAATAGCATAACGTGACCTGATTGGTTGTAATCGTCACTAGCTACCTGGCGATTTCAAATCTTAGTATAACACTGATTTCCCCAAAGGCAAACTCTTTGCTACACTTCCAGTTTTCGTCATATACCATTCAGCCAATCAGGGCGAAATGGTTTACCTGTATACATATACATTGGCTATCCGAGTGTTTGCTAGTATAAGAAATCAGGCAGGCGGCACTGTTCTAGGCTCCAACTAGTTTAAGATATCAGGCAGGAAGGGATCATTTACCAAACACCTTGGTCAGTACTAGTCTAAGCAATGAGGCAGGTAGCGACCCTCTACCTTTTCTAGTGCAATTAGTCTAAGCAATAAGGCAGATTGCACAAATCCTTGGCTTTCCCTAGTCTAAGCAATAAGGCAGGGGATGGAAACCCATTCCTTGACTCCAACAATTCTAAGAAATCAGGCAGGAAGGAGTTACTTAACCATCCCACCTATTCTTCGGCTCCAACTAATCTAAGAAATCAGGCAGGAAGGGGCCCTCATTACCGCTATTATCTTTTGTTTCCACATTCTTGCTTGTACTAATTAATTATTATTTTTCAGCATTGCGTTTACGGTTCATCCCGCGACCTTAGCCGTGGCTTTAATTAGTACAGGTATACCAAAGGGTACTCTCCTGGGTCATAGCGATATTTCAGATTCAGATATATTAGGTTTGCGCCTCTCGTGGTACATTACAAAATGAAAGGTAATTACACATTAATGGACGGTAAAAGGCGCTACCTGTTGGACGGTACGTTCTTTATGACCGCCATCTTGAAGTCTGTCTGTCATATTGAATCTCGAGTGATTTTCTTACATAGAAAGTGGGTCGTGTGATATATCATTCTGAGTTAGAATTTAACAGGAAATGTGTTTCTGAAGCCAGTTTTGCCGTAAATGTATTATTGTGAGAGATAGGGATGTCCCTTCTATATCGATGGGGCACTATACCCAGGAATAATTTGTATGCATTTGGGTTTCATTTCCTTCGTTATTTCCAAAAGGAATGGGTGTTTTCAGGCTATTGCATCATACCCCATACTGGTGCCACATACCCTTATCTCTCATAATAATACATTTACAGTAAAACTGACTTCAAAAACGTATTTTCCGTAATATTCTAGCCCAGAATGATATATTATACGATCCACTATCTATATAAGAAAATCAATAGAGATTCAATATGGCAGACTTCAAGATGGCGGCCATAAAGAACTTACCTAGTGTTGCCCACGAGATGAGATTTAGGTTGTCTTGTCTGTAAAAGTGTCTCGTCTCAGAAAGATATATTTTACATGACGAGAGCTCAGTCTAGTCTCGTTTTCTATATCCATTTCGCTGTCTCGTCTTGTCTCGCGGCAACACTAATCATACTGTGCTACAAACAGTGCCTTTCATCTAGTATCAATTACTGTGTATTTGCCTTCCATTTGTTTCAGCAATTTTAGAACATAAAGAGATTTCCACACTTTTTATCACTTTCTACAGACAGAATTTGACTTTTATATTATCGATATCTCCTAAAGTAACTGCACTCGATTGGTTAAAATTTTCAAGCACACGTACTTTAACATCCTAATCATGAACAATTCTTTTCTTCCCCATCAGTATGTTTGCTTGTAAGATAAGCTATTATTGAAGATGTTATTCGTGCTATCGTTATTCGTTTACTCAATCTCAGGGACAATACAACAAACACAATTTTAATAGATTTTGTTTGTAATAACATTTTCAAATTTTAATTTTGTGTTACGAGCGAAAGGCAGTCACAATTTACTGATTTGTTCCGTAGCTCGTCTTTAGTGTTTTGTTTAGCAATTAGATAAAAATTTGACTAACTAGAACGAACCAAATGTTAGCTGCTTCGTTCTTGGCTACTGTATTTCACGTTAAGTTCTATATTTGACAACGGTTTGCCACTTAGCGACAAAATTATAAATTTTAAAGTACAGACATGACTTTATAAAGTGCGTATAAAGCCAAATTTGGTCCCACAAGATGATGTTTCATTTAAATAAAAATATTGCTAATAAATTCCTTGATAAGCTAAAATATGGCCAAGAGTCTGTAGTATCTGAAATTAGTGTAATGATTTTAAATGGTCCCCGGAAAACTGACATAATATATGCATAATAGCAAGCTTTGTATTTTTTTTTTTTCAAAATGGCAATTAGTAATTTTCTAATTTCCGATAAGAATTTTATTTTTAGCGCATTAAGTTGGAGCCACACTTTTCTTACAATATGTTATAGGCAACACCACAACGTGTATTATACTAGTAAAGGAAATTAAAATACGCTGAGAAGGTTTGTTTGTACACTACACTTTCTATATATGTGTAAACCAATACGCGTGACAGTTTTAGTGTTCCATCAACCCTGCAACACTACTCAGCGCTGAAGAAAGTGTTGATAGAACACTAAACCTCTTACGCTTACTGTATATATATATTTGTGTGTGTGTGTGTGCTTATAATAAAGTGCAGCGTATAACCCTTATCAGAGTATTTTAATTAATTTATGGATACAAGGTCTCAACATAAAAAAGGATAGTGTTGCAACGATTTATTGCCATGAAAGTTTGAATTTCCTGCTTTTGGCGGAAGAAGGAGGATGTATTTTTTTTTACCGAGTACACCAATGTAACACTTACTTGTTCAAAGTTGGATACGGTGTTGGACCAACAAATCATACGACCAACAGTCTCTCAATCAGCATGAACAGTCGTACGACCACCCCCACCCCCACCCGAAGCCCAAAACTGTTTTCGTCGAATGCCGTGTTGGTTTAACGCTGTGTTGGTCCAACGCCGGTGTCGTAGGCCTGATCTACAAAGGTTGGTTTCATACCAGTGCTGGTCCAATACTATATTGATCTAAGAACATGTTGGTTCAACGACGTGTTGATCCTAAGAATTTAACCTGTTAAAAGATATCATAGGGGCTCAAACAAGGTATAAACAAGACAAAGAGAAAGAGTTGCAACGGTCAAATTCCTTTGGGAAATGGCATAAACAACGTCGTTTGTTGTTCCGGCAAAAGCACAAAAGTTTAGATTTGAATAATAATCTATCGTTTACACAATTTTCTCTCCAATTATAATATCCCTTATGGAGACCCTTATGACATGAAGAGAAACAAGTGTTGTAAATATACGACGAATTTGTATATAAAGTACCAAAAAAATGACATCACCCCTTGCACTAGTAAATGTTCGAAAGTTCAAAATTGCACGGCTACAAATAACTTGACTCTTTCCTTTTTCTAATATGGTATATGTCTATAACATTTTCGAAATAAAAAATAAATCAGTATAAAACTACACGTTAATTAAAAGCAACATAAAAAAGATTTTCAGAAAATAAGAAATAAATCATTCACTTATCATTTCTAACATGAAATTGGCTTCTTTCATGTTCAGGTAAATCTGCTGAACATTATTTTTTTTTTTTTCAAATTGGTTAACTAAAATGATTTATATTCATTTCTGAATTTCGGTGGAAGATTATGAAAAGTTTCAAAGACATCTTAATACAGTATTCATGTCATAGAAACAGCAACTCACTCTCCTGGTGAAGTTTTGGTGCTTTTGTACCTGATCTGATTTGTTCTCTCTCATTTCCTTCTGTGTTCAACGTTTAATTTGCATGTACTGTATGGAAATATATAGGAACAGTAAAATGGCATTCTCCATACTAATGAGTCTTCAAAGATTAGAGTATAGACAATACAATTGAAGCTTCAGAAACGATAATTCAATTTTATAATACAAGTTTCATGCGCTAAATGGAGATTAATATTGTGGAATTTAGAAGATGTCGTACATTATATAGAATACACGTATTTTATTGAACCAAGATGTAAAAGGATTGAACCAACAAAATTGTTGAAGCAAAATAGAAAACAATCAAGAGCCTTAATAAACACCCGGATTGAAGCGACAAGTTTAGCGTTAATTGACCTTGAAAGTCAGAATTTTTAAATTTCAGAAGGGTGTGTCTGAATGCAAAGCTTCCCTCTTTCCTCATCTAATTATTTGTTTATGAATTTAAGATAAATACTGTTATAATAAGTTTGGAAAACAAAATTAACTTTAGCAACGGAAAATTGAAATATTTTACTTAAATTTGTTTGAAGTGTAACAAATATAACTTTAAAATATGTTATGGCCGTTTTGAATTCTAAAATTATATTTACTAAACACTTTTAAAATATTTTGTCTAGTCTGTATATTTGATATTTTAATGTTATTATCTCATTTTCCTTTGAACAAACAGTCTATTTGCTATACAACTCAATGTACACTAAATTAAAGCAAATATTTTAGGATCTATTAACAGACATTTGGTAAACTAAATAGTAATAAAATTATTTGCGAAAGTTACAATAGATTAAAACGAATTTTGATTTTCTCACTTCTGTTTTGTTAAAATCTTGATTCTAATCTGAAACTTTTAAGAGTTGGATCTCCACGACCAACTATTCAGAAACAACGTTTTCCACCTTATATTTATTAAGACCATTTGCTTCCCTCATCTACAGAAGAATAACGGGAATTTTATCTTCGAATTCTCTTAATTGTATCTAAAGTATGCATTTCAATAGTTGCCCCTATATAAAGTCTGACGTTTGAAGGTTCAGGAAAAAGATGATCAGTGACACATCCGAAACTTAGGAAATGAACCTGGAAGGTATACCGTTAAATGAAACTCTCAAATTACAAGTTACATTTCCCTAAATTAGAAGTAGTAAGAATATGAAATATTTTCTAGTATTTATTTTTTTAGAAAATCCACTGTACTGACGAATTAGACAATTTAAAATTCATTATTTTTACAAAAATATATTAAATCAATGTTCACAAAGTTATTTTGGGATATAATTCTCCGAAGAACCTAAAAACGCTAGAGATAAACTTTAGAAGAATATCATTGTAAGTTAACGTAAATTTCTAGTATTTGAAGTTTGCTTTAAAAAATAATTCAATCGAAACCTCAAAAATTTCAAGAAAATAATCCGATATTCTCGAAAATTAACCAATCATCCTTCGAGCTAACTATACGAATTTCTTGCTCTCTTGTTCTTGATTTTATTATACGTAACATATTCATTTGTCTTTCTTTTCGTGTGTTACAGTCAAATTCATTTCAACAAAATTAATGAACATGTTTGCTTACTGTATAAAACCGATTTTTCTTGAGAGTGTTTAATTATCATCAAATTATCCCTATTATTAACAATAGACCATGTTCCTCTAGTTAGTCATATTTGTTCTATATTATCTCCAGTAGCATAAAATTGAATTAAACGTTGGGAAAATCGTTAAAATTCGGCACCGTTTGGTTGAAAAGAACATCGGGAAAAGGAAAATATGCCAGTTTGTTAAGGTTAAATCAAACTTGTGCTTCTTTAAAGACACTTTAAACACTGAATCATGCCACAAAAGTAGTGATAATGAATTTAGGCTTAAATTAATTGTGCTTTGGAGTTGTTCTTATGGTGGCGAACTTCAAGCGTAAGACACAACGATTTCTCTGTTGTCGAACTCCGTTCCAGATGTGCTAAACCTCGCGAGGTCGGACCTCGGTCTCATTTGACCTCCACCCCAAAGCGTGAGGTCGAGGTTGAAGTTCCATCATGAGGTCGAGGTTGAAGTTCTATTATGAGCTCTAGGTTGAGTGAGTTTGAAGTTGAATGCGGTCCAGGTGGAAACTTGATTGCGAGGTCGAGGTTGAGTGGGGTCGAGGTTGAAGTCGCGTCGCAAAGTCGAGGTCGAACGAGATCGGGTCCAAATGTACGTATATGCTCACTTATGTGATTCAAATGCGTCTGATTAGCAAACATACTGATGGGGCAGAAAAAAGTTATATTTTTTCCTTCCATCATGGTTAGAATGATATGCTTCTATAATTCCAGGCAGTATGAACTTTACATGGTCATAATGTTCCTTTGTCAATGTCCTTTGTTCTATGTCAATACACAGAAGCGGCCAAAACGTCATCATAAAAAGATATAGTAGATTGGAAATTTGCTTCTTCGAAAACAATCTCCATAAGCTGCGCAAGCAGAAAACGTGCA
Source organism: Lepisma saccharinum (assembly GCA_022664845.1). Classification (NCBI taxonomy): domain Eukaryota; kingdom Metazoa; phylum Arthropoda; class Insecta; order Zygentoma; family Lepismatidae; genus Lepisma; species Lepisma saccharinum. The sequence goes on from JAGDQP010076654.1 coordinate 9,300, forward strand.
TTTCGACAGCCGTATGGGTTCGAATTGAACTAAAATTTTCCGAAAGGTGTTAAGAAAGCTGTAGAACTCCTTGAACTTTCTTCTGTTTGTATGGAATTGTACGCATCACAGATGTCAGCACTAGAGAAGTGACGTTTATCTCCCATAAAAGCTAGGATATCATGAAAATCTGCTAGCCTATAGCACATTGGTAAAGTAACGTTGTTCATATTTCGTAAATCTAGAACGGTTTTGTAACTACAATTCTTTTTCTTAGCAGGATAAGATGACTAGTGTATGGTGATACACTCTTCCTAATGACCCCTTTTCTAGGCATTTCATCTAACAGACTTTAAAATTCTACGTTTTTTCTCAGTCATTGGAGGCAATCTAGCAGTCCATGGTTTTGTAGAGCTTACATCAATTCTCAATTGTATAAATGGTGTTGTCTTCAATTCATTTAAAAACCAACATCTATATAAGAATACAACAAACTTCTAAATTTCTGTTTCCCGTTTTTGTGTAAAACAGATTTCTCTAATAACTTTTCGAAAACTTCCCTGTTGGGATCGGTTTCTCTCTGTAAGGCCCATAAAATTTCCTCGCTGTTTACATAATTTTCTGACTCGGTGAAAACTGGAATATTACAAGGATATTCCACTCCGGAATCCATCTTCTTGTCAAACTTAATGCCATCTTTATCTACTAACTTACATTGTAACTGGAAATTTTCTTCCTCTACTATTGGTACATG
>JAGDQP010076657.1:0-10032 GCA_022664845.1 Lepisma saccharinum
AAACGAAGGCAAGGTAGAAACGCGTATCGGACAATCGACAACGACGTCAACAATAGCGTTCCGAGCATCAACAACCCGCGTTTAATCACGTGACTTCTTTTTTCGTTTTCAAGAGCACTGTTGACGATATGTAACTGATGCAACGATGCTACACATTCCGATGTCATTTCACTCGACACAAGAAAATATATAATCCTTTCTGAAGCTTGCAAATAGTCACTGCAAATATGTAATTAGATTCCAACAGGTTGTCTATAATTAAGAGAAACGAAAAAAGGTTACCTTCAGTGCTGCATACAAGTCGTCCAGCAAAACGAGGTATACGTTACTTATTCCTGTGCGGGAATTATCCCCGTTTTTCGTCCTGTTTTTGAGTTCCTGTAAATCCTTGGAACTTACTGATCCTTTTGCACTATAAGTTTTGTATATATAAGTAATTACACTTGTACAATGAGAGTTTCCGTCGCTGACACACATTTAATGTTTCCTCTCCGGTGCGGCGCGCAATGTCTTCTGGTGTATCGGACGATGCAATGTTACCAGCTCACTCGGGCAGAATTGTCCAGCACCAACACAGACATACGCCGGGCGTTGACTCAAGCGTCTCTTCATGCATGTGACGATATCAATGCGTGTCGGAATATAAAAATTACTTTAAGGATATCCAACTGCACTAAATGTTATTATAATCATGTGAGGGCGAATTACCTGTCCGTCACAGTATCATATTGAAAAATGAACCTAATTCGTATCTATGATCATTACTTGATCAAACTTCAAGTTTAAGGATTATTAGCTAGGAACTTTATGAAGATAATCAAATGTTGTGAGCTATAATTAATGGAAGTAAACAAATTACGTTACATTCGTTTTTTTATTGAATTGTATTATGCGAAGGCAATTTACTGGCATAAGAATGTCAACAAGGTCATTCATGATCGCTGTTCTACCTACTGCTTGTTTACCATATGTGAATATCATATAGTTACTTTGAAATATACGTTCAATGCAGAAATCAGTAAGAGTACCTATTGTTTAAAATATGGAAGTCAGGGGATGGGTAATAGAGACTCCCCCGAGCGTAAGAAACTAATCTCACAAGACAGAATTATTAAATAGGTCACCTATTTACCCTATTTTACTATTGAGCATCAACGCTATGCCTTGGGAATAAACTAGTATCAACGTAGCTTCTTTGGATTTCCTGGGATAATTGCCCCCGGCCTATTTCACATATGCGTTTCGTATATCGTTTACTGAGATGGATTTGATTTATTCCATTGGCTTATATCTATCGACAAAGGAAGCAGCACGTATATTTAACCATTGGTTCAGTGTTCGACTTCAATTAAAAATACTATGTAAATCAGAAATGGCAAACTAACGTTATACTACACAACTAAATCTTTTTTGTGTAAGTTTGTATGATATGTCCACAATGGAATAAGATACCGTGGTCAGATTTACTAGATATCGAATACCCTATGGAAATAACTAGGAAATACAGTACATCAGGTTACAGAACGAGATTCTCCGAATTGAAAAACAAACAAAAGAAGTTTCAACACGTTAAATTCAATATGTTGATTAAGTACTAACATGATTATTAAGAGGAAATAAATAAATTCCCAACGATCATAAGATATAATTGAATTTCAGAAAAAAATATCAAAAAAGTATATAAACATATTAAAATATCTTACCCATGTGTTACTAATCGGATTGGAAGTATATGAGGTAGCAACATGTAATTTGATCATCACCCTAGCGATGGAGTTAATGAACAGGTTGTTGTCGCGTTCAAAATATGGCGATGGAATCACCCTGAATTACCATACAATGCGAAATAGTAGCGCAAACACACTTGTCGTTTGAGGAGTGCACAAGCGTTTTCAAGTGGTATTGGCTCAGTTATTTTATTTAATTTATCTTCGTCTGACAACATAATTGTGTTCGTAAATCCTTATCTTCTTACACCGTGTTTAGGAAAAATTTGCAGCTAAGAGAATCTTCATTCAATGCTTATGCCACTTGCGGAACATAAACTATCCCTTTTGCTACTTTAGAATATGTAGAATGCCTGTTTTGCTTATTCCTATCTCACGTTCATAACATTTACTCACTTTTGGGTGAGCGTAGGTAATGTTCTAAAACTGTAGCTCAGGAAGCACGATTTGTTGCCGAATTGTTCTTTCTGCACATTACAAATTGTGTCATGAGTTTCGAACTGATAGCAAACACGCACAATTGTTAGGGATTTTGGTTGTTCATTTTCGAGTTTCACTTCAAAATGCTTTTGCGCTGCTCGAACTAAATATAGTAAATAATTTGATGATAAACTAATAAAAGGAAATAACAATTTGGCGTTACCCGATGAAGCCCACGAATCGTTGTATTCCAGTGTCGTTATAAGTTATTTGTATTTCCTTCTCTTGATATGTTAATATTCTCTTCAATATTTATTATTTTATCTTTAATTTACGATCTAAACGAAGAACATTCAAGAATAAAATTGATCAAAAGGATGAATCGATGGAAGTGGCATAGTAATGAATGTCACCTCTTGCAAACGGGCAGGCTAACAAAATATTTCCGCTTAACTCTTTTCTTATGTATTTTCACAAGGAACAAATACGAAACTATTGTTCTCTAAATTTATAATAATTGTATGACTCACAGAAATTAAGATATATAAAAATGCCGATTTTCTATATTAGCCACTTCTCTTCTGTTCTGTTATGCACTTCAAATGCTTTAATTAGCTAATTCTACAGCGTAGAATAAACTATATGATGTAAGGTCAAGGAGTGGTGTGAATGAAAAGAAACTCTAGTATATCTTGTCCTCGGAGTCCCTTGATTATACATCATATAATGTCTTCTACACAGCCGAGATAAGGAAATTAACAATAGTTGAAGTATATTGAACGTCGTATGACAGGCGTACATAATATGAATAATTAACACAAAGCATTGTTTTCCCTCTTAGAACTTATTCGAGATATTTACAAACATTGATCTGCACCAATATGCAAAAATTTAATCAGTTTAACGGTAAGTTTATTTTTTTTCTTTTTGTAATATGAATCAATTTCTCGATAGAAGGCTACTTATGCTGACTACTACAAATAAAAGTTATTCTGAATCCGAAAGAATTACTACTGATATTCATAGTGAGATGATTGAGGCAATGTGTCCTCGTTGAAGAAATGAGTTCCATCATCCAGTTTGAGAAGTCTCAAGTCGATAAAGAAAAGGAGACCGTCAAATTGAATATAGGCCCAGAAATCCATACTTCGCAGGGTGGATTCTTCTCACTCCAAAACTGATGGTAATTCAATTTTCGGGACACTTTAACAAACTATCAACAACAAGCATCTCAATAAAGTTTCAACCCACCAAAAGGAATTTCCAAACACTAATTGGAGCATAGAAACGTATAACTATCTCAAAATACAAGCACGGAAAATAGATACTAGGTCACGGAAATACTGATCAATACTGAAAGGAGTGAGATACTCACGCTATTGAACAGTTATGCCCTGAAATGAACTTTTAGTGGCAGTAGAAAGGTTACATACTAGACCATTTAATTTTAGTTGTATCATATTGCAAGAATAGAAAATGGTATTTGCACCGTAGTCAGAGAGCCTGGGTACTAGAGAACGCGGGTTAGGTTGTGGACAGGATGTCGAAATATTTGAAAACATATTTACATGAAAAAATACCGTAACCGTTCGATGGAACTTTAGAATGTGTCCATGCAATCAACAGCTTACTCTACAAATGATTCTCACTTTACGTATGTGATGACGCTTAGCCACAGTTATTATTATTATTAGTGGAGATTCTAATGCTAGTAGTATCGACTGAAACACTGGATCTATCAATACAAAGCACTGTTACATAAAAGTTAAGGCCGATGCAGTTTTAGAGCTCTGCTTTAAATTCAAACAATTTATCAAATCATAAAAACCTGATGATCCAGTCTGCACAGTAGATTTATTGATGGAAATCTCACTTATTATTTTGTATTTTTTATATACGCCCGTTTGTTAAAATTGGATACCAACATCCACCATTTATTTTTCAGTGGCAAGACAAAGTTAACAATTGTGGCACTGTTTCTTCTTAGTCACAAAATGAATGTTATAACCTCTTAAAAGCTAATTTTATGCAATTGTATGGATAAATTAAACAATTGGAGATCAATAATAAATATGGGATTGACTATCTAAATATAGTGTCTAAATGTAATCTCACTATGTAAATACCTTAAGTGACAATCTATATGGGCAGATTTACATTAATTTTGACAAACACGTGTAATGACCTCGTTATATTGCCAACGATATATTAAGAGATTCCCGAGGTGCTCGCTAGATGGCTGTACTTTTGTTGATGCAAAAGCGAAGTGAGTAACTTTTTATATTTTATTTAATTGTAAAGTGCAATATGGAATCAAAGCACTAGTTTTAAATAAGTTAAAAAGCAATTGCTAATTTAATAAACATCGAATTTAATGTAATCAGAGCGGCAAAAGTTCAAGTCTACCAGTTAATTGCATGTACTATGTATGTAAGTAGCACTTGTCAGGTACAATATGCAGAGGTAATACAGAAGCAATTGTATTATATTTCAACCCTCTATTAAATAAACTTATTTTGTTGTGGCATTTCTTCGTCTTCTTTTATAGCTAGACGTAGTGGAGGAATTACCTGCATTGCCCAGGCTGTTGAAAAGCGCCGCAGCAATTGTGGATAAATTTCTCTACAAACTTCGCTTTGTGTCACCACTACGGTGTAGCTTTGGGGCACTTATTAGGTATAGGTTATCAAAAGACATCGAGCTTCGAACCAGCAAGAGCCACCCTGAGAAATTATAATGGATGTAATGGGATTTCCTATGATTTGACCGCACAGCTGAACGCTTCATATATATTTTATCAACATGCACGGCAGTGCATGAGCCAAGTTCTTCACGTCAGAAAACGTCAGCACTGCCAGAAGCATGTTATACAGGAACATGAGTTTATGGTAAAATCGACGATTTGGGGGCCCCGTAAGAAAAAAGATGTTAAAGATAGGAATATGAGCTTTTGCAGTTAAGGAGATATGGTAAATATGTGCAGATGTACAAAATTTCATATTCGTATCTCAAACTATGTTCTAGTTGTGGACCCCTGAAATTGCACATTTTAGACTAACTGACTCAGTTACTCACTCACTCACTCATCATATTGTTTAGGGTGTTTGGGGTAAGCTAGAAACATGAAATTTGGTATGAAGGTAGAGGATGATAAGTAGATAAAGGAAAAATTCCGACATTTTGAAAAAAGTCGCCATCTTGGATTCAAAATGGCCGCCAAACCTAAACTTTTAATGAATACACAGCCTAAACGGCTGCAGCTAGAATAATGAAATTTAGTTTGACAGTAAAACATTATTAGTAGATTACGAAAATTTTACAAAATATCTCTGAAAAAGTCATCTTGGATCCAAAATGGCGGGCGTCATAAATCCATTTTCCAACTGCTTGAACCAGATATACGAAATTTGGCATACTGACGTATTATCAAGAGTAGTTTAAGAAAACATAAGAACGTATTAAAAATTCACCATCTTTGATTCAAAATGGCAGCTGAAATACCATTTTTCACATCGTTCGAGATAGAGAAATGAAATTTGGTATGGCAGTGTATCATCACGAGTATGTCACGAAAATATAAGAAAACGTTAAAAATGTGTCCATCTTTTATCCAAAATGCCCGCCTAAGCGCAATTTTATAACGACTGAAGCTAGAGAAACGAAATTTGGTATGAAGGTGTACCATTACGAGTAGGTTAGAATAAATTCGGCTCGTCTCTCCTACTAGGGTACAGTTCCCATCTGGAGCCTGATTGCGATAAAGGGGTGCGCAACAGCGTGGCCATCTTTGAATTCTGGGGGCAGCGCCCCAATGAGGCGAAGCGAGTATATACATTACACAAGTGTAAAAAGCTGCGAAATACAAGAAAAAGCACCAGGGGTGCAAACTGTCCAGTCAACTCCTTCAACCTTAAAAAGTGGTGAAATGGAATATGGATGAGCCTAGTTCCTCGCGCCAACTTTCAATACTCCTGCGTGTCCCACCAAGTTTTACTCGTCACAAACGTTAGCACTGCCAGGAGCATGTTATACAGGCAGAATGTGAAAGTTTCCCCATTCGGACGCAGCGCTCTGGAGTATGAGGGAATATCTACATCATGTGGCGCAGTGCACTGCAGATTCTGGTTGTGATAAAAAGACACAGGTCCTCCAAACTCCTCAAGTTCGATGCGCGGCCTGCCGTGGGAATCTTGGTGTAGCGACGCGAGCGAATCGAGGGGAGTATCAACACGTACGGCAGTGCATGCAGCCGAGTTCCGCGTGCCACAAAACGTCAGCATGCTATACAGGAACAAGAGTTTATTGCGAAATCAGCGATTTTGGGGTTCTGTAAGAAAAAAATATGTTAAAAATTGAAATATGAAATTTCGAAGTATGACGGTATATCATCACTAGTAGATTACAAAATATCTTCAAAGACATCATTTTGAATCCAAAATGGCTGACTTCATAATCCATTTTCCAGAACGTTTGAACTAGGGATACGAAATTTGGCACAAGGGTAGTTTAGTAATAATTTACATTTTGAAAAAGTTGTTAACTTGGATCAAAATGGCCGCACAATACTTTTTCCACACCATTCGAGCTATAGAAACGAAATTTTACATGAAGGTGTACCATCACAAGTAGGTAACGGCAATGTAAGAAAACTTTTTAAAAATCGCTTTCTTTAATTCAACATAGCAGGCCAAATACCTTTTTCCAAACCACTGAAGCTAGAGAAGCGAAATTTGGTATGAAGGTGTACAATCACGAAAATGTTTCAATAAATGGATCAAACCACCACTATGAGCGTACAGCCCCCGAGGCGATATGGGAAAAAGTCTGTACAGCATGGGGCACTGTCCCCAGAAAGTCTGATTACAATAAAGGGGGCGTAGCCCTAAAAATTTGAAGTTGCACACACGGAATTCTGGGGCAGCACACCCAGCGAGATGAACCCAGTATATATATACACGTATGAAAAGCTGTGAAATCCGAGCAAAACACCAGATGATGTTCGAGCCTTAGGGTTGGTGGTGGTGGATTTAGGGGCCACCAGCAGGAAGCAAATTTGCTGTATCATCACAAGTAGGTTACAATAAATATGGCAAAGCTTCCCTATGTTTCAATAAATATCTCGTTCCCACGGGTGGTGCGTATGGGAAATAATCTGCAACATTTAAGCACAGTGCCTGGAGAGTGGTTACGATAAATGGGGCGTAAGTACCCCAAAACTCGAAGTTGTGGGCGAGGACCTAAACGAGGCCGAGCGAGCGAGTATATATATATTATACACGTACAAAAGGCTGTGAAATCCGAAAAAAAACACCAGAGGTGCAAAAAGTGGAGCCAAGATCTTTAGCCCTAAAAAGGTGTGAAATGGGAGACGGATGAGCCAAGTTCCTTGGTGACAGCATGTAACAGAAACAAAGGAACTTGGCGCGAGGTGGCAAGGTTCATGATCCTCAAGCTATAAGGGTGGTGGGGATCCTAAAACCCACTACGTCCACTGCCACCAAACCTAAGGCTGTTGCCAGCTCCCGCCAATTTCCTTTGTTCCTGTTACATGCTGTCACCAAGGAACTTGGCTCATCCGTCTCCCATTTCACACCTTTTTAGGGCAAAAGAACTTGACTCCACTTTTTTGCACCTCTGGTGTTTTGTTTTTTCGGATTATCATTTACGGTTGAAAATTCCAAGGTACAAAGGACCCATTACAGAATGGCTACCCAATATGGCGGCTTAATTAACATGAATAACAAGATACCAAGTGAGGATAATTCCGATTCAGAAAATGACGTTGGAAGTCCATCTGAGAAACGCTTCAATCCTCAAATACAAAGCGAGAGATGCGAAGATGAAGAGGTGATGACTAATCCTCTTTTGCGGAAAATGCTTGGTATGATGGAAAAGTTGTTTCAAGAACAAAAGAAGACAGAAAAATTGAAAGAAGAACGTAGGCGTAGAAAAAACAAAACCTTAAAGAACAATTCGAAGCCTTAAATCAGTCACTCAATGAGATGGGTAATCAGGTCGATTATAAAGTATCCAATATAACAGAAAATTTGGATATTCGCATGCAGTCTATGAAAAGAAAAATTGCAAATATTGACGCTATGGATAATGTAAGTATATCGTCAAAAGTTGCAAGAAATGAAAAGGAGGAAAAGGAGTTGCTGCAAACAGAAGTGGTTTCTATGGGGAAAAGTAAATGGAATAGTGAAATCTGTGGGTCATGTAAATTGCATAACAATGTTCAAAGTCGTAAAGTTTTAAAAGGGATTTTTGAAGAAAAGAATATTCGAATGGATTTTATTCATGCAACATCTGGTATGGAAAAGCATAGGCAAATTTCAGAGTTAAGGTGTACCCAATTAATTACAAACAATATTGATGCTACTAAGCATGAAATTTTCGCATGTAGCCATGGTGTATCATACAGTGAAAATAATCCTAATGATGTGCAAGGAAAAGAAGGACTCATGAGTTCCTAAGAAGCGACAGCATAAACGGAGTAGTAGGGGTGAAAAGCACAGATTATTCTGGAAGACGGACCGAAAGAAGAAACCGAACGATCAAAATATTGACACGCGGAAGATGAAATGTAGGGCTCTAATTGAGAAACCACAGGAAGATGTGGGTAATCCAATACTGCTACTGCTTTACAGTTAAAAATATAATTTAAAGTCTAGTACGTGCATGTCTTCTCTCAGCAGATTAAGTGATGTTTAAGTATAATGTATTCAGAATCTACAAATTTTCAAGACAGTCAACTACAAAATGCTCTCTATTAGTTATAAAGAAAATGAAAAGAGTATATCGGAGATAATTATGGATAGGAAAGAGTACAAAGTATTTAGGATGACAAGAAATTTGTTGGCAAAAAATGTATAACAAGCATAAAGCATTATTTTAGGGGCTGTCTGTGAAATAATAGTAGAAACGTCCGGAGGTGATTATTAGCATCAACGCAAGAGCTATGTTCCATTGAAGAAATTCAAAATTATGCATAGTTTCCTAAATAAAGGCGCTCAAAATCACGGCAACATCATCACAAATGACGTCATAGTTCCACACATAATGACGTAAGCGGTTTCAGTTTAATATATTACTCTGGAAGTAGTATACGAAAATAATGTTGAATTCTTTTATCTGCTAACTTTATAGCCTATCAATCAGAAATAACACGGTAAAGCGATATTATATTGGGTTCTCAGAAGTTCCACGTGTTGAAGAGAAACTTCGGCTGTTGTTATATACTATATATCTTCTCTTCCATTAAAAAAATCAATCCGTAGCTTCTTCGACATCTCTCATTCATCGAAAAATTATTGGCTGTTATTTTTTTTATTTTACATTTGTTTAGCCTAAGTCATAATCTAATCATCTTCCGTCAAAGAAGGAATTCATCTAGCGTTCTTCGAAAACTTAGTACATGCTCCAAAAATCAATAGGAAAAATGGCTAAACGCACTCCAAGTAATATTGTACAGCTTACAGTTAAACATGTGCTTGAAAGTAAAGTAGGTGTCTTCTTTCTCTAATTAGACTAGATTATGTTTAGCTTTTAACTATATTTCTTGTATAATGTTTTCGGAATTTATAAATTTGCAAGCCACTAAAAATGTGCGTTGAAAGTTTAAAATATAAGGAAAATAGTATAATTGGAAATATTTTCGGATACAAAAGAGTATAGAGTATTTTAACATCTAGAAGTATATATTATTCTTAAAAATAGTATGTCTTGTCACCCTAGAGTATTTGAATTTTCAAAAGAGTATAAAGCTCTTAAAAGGATTATGTCTAGTCTCCATAATTTTGTCCCTTTCTCGAAATTTAAAACGTTCGATGGAATTATAGAATGTGTCCATGCAATCAACAGCTTACTCTACAAATGATTCTCA
>JAGDQP010076658.1:0-10032 GCA_022664845.1 Lepisma saccharinum
CTATGCTTTTAAACAGAGAGGATGGCAAAAGATTTTAACCATTTGGCGAGTACTGTGGTCACTGACACTAAAAGCTATGATTTTGGTATAAACCTAGATATCGCACGTTCGCAAGAAAAGTATCAGAACCATTCTTCTTCTTGACAAAAATATCGCAAGTCTTATTTACATCGATTGCCGGTAGATGGAAGTGTGTGATGGATGTTGTATGTAACGTCTCAAAGATGAAGTCACTTCTTTTCCTCGTTCTGTACAATTATACTTTGAATTGAAGGGTGTGAGGCAAAAACATGGTAACCCACAAATGTTTATTTTTTTTAGTTATTCAGCACCCGATAGAAAGCAATCATACCGCGTCGTTTAATGTTGTCCGAGTACAAATTGTGCTCCAGAGATGGCAGCAATATTTACTTATGGTAAGCCTCATTGTAACATTTTGGGATTCATAAGATGGTAACCAACAATTAAGATGGCGGGAAACGAGGAGCAGTATATCAGCTTGCCACTAAAAAGGAAAATAATTTGTAAATTAAACATTTCTTACAGCGAGTTCAGTGAAAAGATTTATTCTTGAGTGACTCAGGTAGCGAATATTATGGTATAAATAATAAAACATGGTAACCCACACAGCAGCATGTAAAATAGAAATTCGTTATTTTGATTTGGTACAATTATTTTAAGCCTTTATGTATAGCTTTACGTGAAAAATCAGCTTTCAGCCAATGAAAATGACTTGTGCAGCAGTAAAAATCGAATTTCTTAAAAGTGTAACATTGTGGGTTACCATGTTCTTGCCTCACACCCTTCAATTGTGACATTATTCTTGAGAACGTGCGATACTATGGGTCTTGTCTTACTCGTTGATCTGTTGTTCCTTGTGAAAATGTGACGTAATAGTTCAATCCAAACTTTTTTAACGTCTAGCGCGTCATATTTCTTTGTTGCCTTGCTCCAAAGTGTTCGTGAACTTTTTTTTTTTTAAGTGTTTATAAAATTGTGTGCGTTTTATCGATTTGCAAATGTGAATATGGAGTCTCCTCCTCAAAGTAAGCAGAATGAAATAGTGTACTTGCAATTTTCTGCATTTATCAGTTTTGATAGTAATTGAACCTTACATTCGGTCTCATGCATTTCGTATACGCGATATAAAACTTTTGATATTCAAAACGATAGAAATTCCATATTTCGTAATATTTTATACTATACTCTTTAATTGGTCGGAATGTGTTAATTGAACATGAATTTCAAAAATTACATCAAATTCAGCAGCCCTTTTGGTTTTTATTAACGTGCTTATACAGATCCAAAAATGGTTTTAACACAAAAAAAAATATTGGTTTTTAATCAAATTTCTGCCATGTTATTTTTATAAAATTCGGAATCAGCGACCAAAAAAAAAAAGAACTTTTAAATCGGTTTTATTAAATATATTTAATAAAAATGTCCCGCCATTTTGTTTTATAAAAAAATTCGGAACCAGCAACCCAGAAAACACTTTAAAAACAGTTTTCACTAAAACGTGTGTTGATTTTTTTTTTTTTTTTTTTTAATCGCCATTTTGAAACCACCATTAAGTTTTTAGAAAATTCAGCGAATCAAGCTACCTGCATGTAATGACTTACATTCAAATTCGACACCGCCTTCACGTTTTCCGGTTTTCGGACCACTGAAAAAAAAAAACTAGTTTGCAGTAATTTACAGCTACAGTCCCCGTGCAATTAATATCTGGTAACTGTTAAACAAGTGAAGGGTGTCGATAGAAAGGGTCTGTTTCGATGTAGCTGGCGACTGTGGCTCAGTTGGTAGGGCGATGGCTTTGCATTCGAAAGGTCCTGGGTTTACAACCAGCAACCGCCCATCTTTAGTGATGTTTTGCAGAGTGAGTTAGTTTCCCCCGGCAAGAATGATGACTGAGGAGTTACATTCCTTAAACGTGACGGGTTGAGCCAAAGTTACCTTCATCCAGAATAGCAAATGAATGAAATAAATACGTATTAGACGCTTCTATTAAAGGGAAACTTTTCAGTTAACGTACTGACAGTAGACCATAGCATTGCTATTTTGTTAAACGAAAATCGCACTTATAGCCTCTTCCATGTGACGTCCTTCACTTGGTAGCTCTTACCAAAATAATACGTGCAACAAACATTAAAATTATCGAAATCTCGCGTTTCTGTACCAAGGAACAGTTTTTTCCCACTCTATACCGGGCGTTAGGATCGGCTCTGGGTCAGGCAACACTTACGCGTTTGTCAGAGGGGTCCTTGCGATTGATTGAAAGATACGCGGTAGAGATGTGCTATAGGTGTATTTAAGCACTTCAGTAATTGTTCGTATTGCAAGACATTTTTTTTTTTTTTTTTAGTCTGCAGGGTTGGGGAGAGCCCACTTGGAAACAATTCCGGTACGGTACAACTTTTGAGTAAACCGTACATTTGCTAACGCCGCCCAGCTCCCTTCGGAAGCACTCTCCCTCCCCCTTGCACACCGAGCGATGCCCTGGTGCGTTTATATACATCCTAGTTTTTAGTGACCTCTTTCAAAATTATAATTCACAACTTTTATTAAATTTCCTTTCGTGTATTTACATAAAAAACGAAAGAACTTTAATTTTCTTTAAAAAAAAAAATATGTGAAAAGGAAACGCCAGGATTTGAACACGGGACCTTTGGATCAGTTTCCCGACCCCTTGATCACAAGACCAAACTGTAGTTGCCGGGTTGAAAAAGTTTTGAACATCAGGGTCCTGAGAAGTGACCGCTCTTCAACTTCTACTAGCGATCTCCGCATGCACATGCTTCATGCAGCTAAAGGAATTATCGGGAATGTGGATGCTTACGATTTCTGTCTTTCGGAGACATTTACCGCGGATCGGAGTATGTAAAGGAGAAGGAAAGAAGATGAAACAAGGAGATAGAGAAACATGAGAAGATTTTGTGAAAGAGGGCAAGAACCAGAATATGCAGTGCTGTATATTCTGTAAAAATCCCTGTATCGAACTAACTATGATAGATTACCTGGTAAACCACACATGCTGCGAAGGGTGGGAAAACCCAGGTAATATGTCTGTGTTGAATCATGCAAAGCTGGACGAGTGACTGCATCTCAACAGCTGGCCGCATCCCAGCAAGTGGCTGCAAGAAGACTGGAGGCTAAATCGGACCGCCTTCGACAGAAGGCTGCAACACAGCAAGTGGTCTTTCGTACTGACGAGTGGTCACGTAGCAGTAGGTGGCCGCAACATAGCAAGTGCTACATCTCTGCTAGGGTCCGCAACACAGCGACTGATCGCACCGCAGGTGCCAAGCGAATGCCAATCTGAGATTGCCTGGTTGAGCGTTTCTCGCTGTTACTTATAGTTGAAGATACGCGAGAGTGGGATATTCGTACCGGAAGTGTTTCCATCCAATATGGCTGCCAAGCCGTGCAGGTAGATCGAAAAAAATAATCTTAAACACGAATTGTACCTGTTATTGAAAGACGAAACGAACTTTGATCCGTGAAAGTTACATTTTGTTTACCTGCACGGAATTTTGAATAATTAACGTAAAACGAAAAAGGCGGGAAAACCCACTTCCATTGAGCCGTAATTGTCTTTTAGGTTTCAGCAGGAAGACTGTGAAACCTATGCGCCCGCTTGGTCCTTCTGTGGACAACTTTCAGCTTTGGAACTACTAGGACTGGGAAGGTAATTGAGGTGGTGTTGGAATTGACTGGGGAAATGACCGCTGATCTTCGAACATGAATTTAATTTGCTCTGTACTGCATTTTATTATTAAAAATTACATGCACATCAATCTCAGACATTGCCATTTACAAAAGTGGCGTTAATGTTTTGTAAATGGCGTCTGGGAGGTGATCACTGTTTTGACAACGTTTGGACAATCTGCGTTAGAAATTGTTCATGGCAAGTTCCAAGATCTGAATAGGAATGTTACTGATTTCAGTCTGGACTAAGGCAACGGTGTGTTGTGGATGTCTTGTGTTTTAAGATACCGCCACTGAGCGTAATCTTAAACAGTCAGATCTGGTGATAAGAGAGGGCACGAAATCAGTATTCATTTCCGAAGAGTCAACACGGCCTTCTGTTGCAATGGGCACTGAGACCTAACGCCGTCGTGATGGAACCAGACTGGCTGTTCTGAAGGGAAGTGAAAGTTCGTAAAAACTTTGGTAAACTTTATTTTTATATGGGCCAGTCTAGTAACTTTGGACTTCGGTCCGTCACGATTCGCCTTTAGCTGTTAAAATCTATACCCATGCCCCTTCCGGGACCTTCGTGTGCGAGGTGTGTGTTAATCATGTCTGCATACCGTGGTTGCTTATCAGCGCCATCCTCTAAAAAGAATGTACGGATTATTCCCATTGAGGAGACCTCACACTACAATGTGTATCCGGCGTTGATGCAGTTCACGGGGGTTACTGGTTATTCCCTGACCAGTAATGACAGTGTTGCTTATCCGCATAACCAGTAAGGTTAAAGTGGTCCTCGACATCACTCATCCAAGCAAACACAAGAAAGCATCATTTTCTCGAATTTTAGCTTCCACAACTACAGTGCGATGAACTCCACTATAGCAGTTCATCTCCGCAGATGGCGCTACCTG
Source organism: Lepisma saccharinum (assembly GCA_022664845.1). Classification (NCBI taxonomy): domain Eukaryota; kingdom Metazoa; phylum Arthropoda; class Insecta; order Zygentoma; family Lepismatidae; genus Lepisma; species Lepisma saccharinum. Next base: position 4,608 of record JAGDQP010076658.1, read on the forward strand.
TAGATGAAACAAATGACAATAAGTATTGCCATCAACATCGCAAAAAAACTTCTGGATGCCAACAATGGTATCCACACGCTGTTGCGAAGTTAAAAACGAAATATCCGTGCTGGAATCGGTAGCATTTCTATTCATATGTTGGAACGTGCTATGAACAATTTCCATCGAAGATTGTCTGTCCGAGCTTTAACGTCGAAATGGTGGCCACTTGCTGGACGCCATTTTGCATATTTTACAAATCGCAAAGTCTAAGGGTGCAGTGTGTGTGTGTGTGTATTTTTTTAAAAATTGTACAACGCAGTAACAGTTTTGCTCAGTGTTCCTTTTAGAGAGGGGGTATTACCCCAAACGGAGGCAGGCACCCCCCCCCTCATTAAAAATTTTGTAACAATAAAATCTTTACTCATTGTTCTATTAGAATTAAGCCCCGTTTCTTCTTTTACCCCCTCTTAAGATCTAAAATACCCTTCTGAGCACTTTTTCTGAAAGAAACACTGGTTTCGCTATATTCGAAAATGCCCGATTTTATGCCAAATGGTTTACGTATTACGCTAATGACAGTAAACTAACATCACTGCTTCCTAACTTTCCACTTCCTTTTGCAAATTATACCAGAAGATTAAAATACCGGTACGTAAAGACAATTTTATCCTATTTCCCCCATCATTAATATATTCATGGAACCAGTAAAGAGTTTTAAGACGTACCAAAGTGTTGTTTAGCTCCTCTTCTTTTTCATAGTGAACTGTTTCTGAAAATATCCCAAAAATGAATTTTGGCATGTTTTTTCTCGTGGATTTTTTAGTCACTGCGCAGTGGTTTTACTGCGAATTTAGATGAACTATTCATCCGCTAGGTGAAGATTTTGAACTACATATGTTCACATAAAAATACCATTGGGATATAAATGTCCCATCACACTCCCTTACTCTTAAACTGCTGTACTATTGTGTTAGTGGCTGGTGTCAAATGTAATGAAAGAGACTACAAATGACTGATATTTTTAAAAAAAAACAAAACGAAGGCAAAATTATTGGTGAATTAAGTTTGATCAAACAAAATCGTTTTAACACGTTGCTGAGTCGAGTAAGTGTGGTGCTTTAGCAACATTGAATATTTCTTCTTAAAAGTTGTCAAGAATCAAGAAGTTCTTTGAACAATTCTTTGTTACATGTAGGGACGTACGCAGAGGAAAGGTCCGGATTCCCCCCCCCCCTCAATGTTGGGAAATTGGTATCAGTTTTGGCAAAATTATATGAATTTTACGTAAATTTCACATCCGGACAGACCTCGGACCTCACCCCTCTCCCTGCAAACCAACTTCTGGGTACGTTCCTGATGACATGTTTTCGAAATCAGGTTTGAAATGAGATGTGAATAATACATGAAATATATACTTAATCATATCAGCGACATATGTATGATTTGTTCAGAATTTTTGGTATAGTTGTAATGCTACCAGTTTCAAAATGTCTAAAATTATGCTGTAAGGATTCCAAATGCAGAAAAGCATTGATGAGGAGAAATATTACATTTATAAAGGAGAAAAGAATCTTGAGGCAGAATTTGAAGATAAAGACAGACATCTACAAAAGGAAGTGAAAAGCTGATAAAACATAGGAAGACGACAATTGGTTAGAAATTCGCGGTTCTTCCTTAAATCACTAACACATACTTACGATTAGTAGTGTAAATATTTTTAATACGTTAAGAATGAATTCAATTTAAATTTATCTATGGCCCTTAGGCAACTTTGGTTTAGGCAGGATAGAGATGGAAACAAGTCGGCCAGGGCTTAATTTAAAAGTACAGCCATGGGTAAAAGTTTTGACGCATGTCTATATCTAATTATTCTTATTGCAAAAACAAATATCGTATATATTGGACTTGCAGAAATATGCACAATAACATGCCCAGCTAGCCAAATGCTGACTCCCCGACGGCGGCCCGACCAACTAGTAGTCCGGAAATATTTGGGAGAAGGTGAGTGCGACCCATAAGTGGCGTTTGGTCGTCGGGCCGCCGTCAGTAACCCGACTTACCGGTAACCGGCATATGGACGTAACCCCGCCCGGCGACGTTGGCTCTATGTCGGTTTTGTTCAAAATCCGACATCACCTGGCATACTGGGTGACGTACTTTTGAGAAAAGAATGTCCTGGAATTTAAGTAAAGAAGGGTGATATTTAAGGCAAAAATCACAGAAGTTTTATAATTCCTACATTTTATCCTGGAGAGGAATATTTTAGTAATGCATGAGTATTATTAATCGTAATTTTAATTTTCGTAGACAGATATTACACACAGGATGGACATCTCTCTAAATTTGAGAAATATTCTCAAAAAGATGTGCGTCAAAATGTTTGCCTATATCTGTACCATCCTGGCATTTGTCTAGTGTCACTGAGAAAGATCAACAGTCACGATGGGCGTCCACTGGGAGCGTTCCCAATATCTTCCTATTGGCAAGACGTTAAGACAAACAGACCACAATATAAGAAACAAATTTATGGTACTGTATTAACAAGTTATTGGTGATGTGTCCCGGGCAAGTTTGAGCCGAAGGTGTCGGAGCAAGATGAATCGGTGGTGTTGAATCTGTATTCTATGTCAGGAGATGATATCATAACAGGACGTCACCAGGAACTAAACCAAAGATTCGTTAATTAAAAGGGGAGAAATAGAATCATGTATTCCGCGTGAACTGTAGGCCCCCTACATATGTATTTCTGTACCTCAGAGGGAAATTGCACTATGTCACTTTCTTGCCAAACTCGAACATGGTTTTGTAGATTTGAGCACGCTCTTCCTGGCGGTAAAACACTATGTCGCAAAATCCAATGAAAGAGCGTGCTCGAACCTACTAAACTGTCCATTGTGTTCGAGTTTTGAAAAAAAAAAAAAGACGTAGTGCAGTTCATCTCCGAGGTACAGGTCTATATTATTGCTTTTACCATCGGATGCGGAAATTGATACTTTCAAAAGAAAAATCTTATTGCAAAATATTAGCCATACTGCTTCTAGCAGATCTGAAACGTAATTCCATTCAGGATTAATTTTCTCTGAACTCTCCACGCTTCGACAATGCACAAACTGAAAAGAATATGTTAAAAAATCGCTTCTCAAGAAATTAATCTCTAACATAACAATAGGATATATTGTGGTTTGCATGCTCGTGAGTACTACACCACGCGACATCACTGCCCTGTTTCTTGATTTGCGCACGTAAAGGGATAAAAAAAAAAAGCTTAAGATGAGACTTATTTGTTTTTGGTTTATCAAGCGTCTTCCAACGATAATAAAACGTTTTTTTCGTGTGCCTTAGTGAGTTGATTGTCCTCTGTGGAGAACAGGTCATTGGGAAGAGAAGATAGATAACACACATTGCGGGATTAGCTCTTTTATTTGGTACACTTACATAGATAAGCAAGCTGTTGATGTAAGATAAAAATTCACTAAAAGAGTCTCATATATAATCTACACTAGTGGATGTTAACCGGTAAATACAAATTATGTCAAACTGTGTTAGTACAATTTTTGTAGGTTCTCTTTTTAGTGGACGCCATTTCTTCCTGCTTTGACTTCAGATTTGGGTTAGGTGATCTAGATTTACTTTGCTGCTTTTAACCTGGTACGGTTACAACCTTCTTTTATGGTAATTTTGCACAATACGCACTCAGACTTTAGTGCAGGCTGGCGCCTCTACGATAGCAAATAGGAAGAAACTGACTTTAGATTTCAGTTCATGGAGCACGATTTATGCGTCCGTTTTCGATCTGGTGGCAGAACAATTCTTACCAGGGATTTCGCCAGGATTTCCAGTAGGGGTGTAAGTGTAAATTTTGCACTGTTTCTATCGATTTTTGACCGTAAAAATGTTTACGTTGAGGGATACTCTCTAGGATTTGGGGGATGACACCCCCACAGGGGAGTCTAGCGGAATTACTGACTCTTCCGTATGTTATTTTTGTAATATATGGACTACAGTACGTTTGTCATGGTGCCCGTCCTAAGTCGTACTAACATACAAGTTAGTGAGGCGATTGTCCCTTAATAGCATTTCAGGTACACATTTTCTTTTTAATAAATGGGCTTGCACCACTGACAACTCTAGCCCTTAGGGACAGGAAAACTAACAGTACTTTTCCATTGTATCCAATATTGCTTAAGTCAATTTTGATGCAGATAGGTCTAACAGAATGGAAGTGCTTTGGAAAATTTAATTTAAAAACATTATGTTGGCAACACGACCCACGACACCAATCAAGACGGCTGCAGTGGCTCTGAGGTGGTCTAGTCAATACCTTTCATACCTTGTAGGTCCTGGGATTTAATTTCTGTACACAGACGAACTGAGCGAAATAATAGGACAAGGTGATTTTTCAAATGCGTAGTTTTGGAGATACAGGCATTAAAAGTTAGACGGCCTCGTCACAGATGACGTCATATCTCTACAAATAATTACATAAGCGGAATCGCTTACTATATCACAATAGAGGTAGTTCCCAACACAACGGTCCATTCCTCGCCTTTGAACTAATATCTCCTGGCAGAACAGCATTCCTGTCGTTCGTCAAGCTCCATACTCCCCAGACATGGCTCCTTGCGACTTTGGCTTTTTCCTATAGTAAAATCCACACTCAGAGGTACCCGCTTCGATATCCAAGAGGACGACGGCGTTGAGAGCAGTTCGAAAAGAGGCATTCTAGGAATGTTTCTAGCAATGGCAGAGTCGGTGTGTGGAAGATGAAAGATTCTATTTCGAAGATGATTTAGGAATTGAGTTTTATTTTTCTGGCCTATGGTCGGATACTTTTCAGACAGGCCTTGTATTTTAATTTTAAATGGATAGATATCGTCACGTTCAAAGCAAAGACATAATAACTTCAATTTTCCAAAACCTTTTTTTCACTTTCAAACACTTCGGTAAACTTTCAACCACTTTATTTTTAATAGACCTAAATTATATTATTAAGTATTTCTGACTGTAAAACTACTTATTTTTATGAATATTTATCTTCCTTTTGACAAGTGTCCAACAACTGGTACATACCTGGATTACCACTTCTTTTGAGTGGACGACAACTGGTGAAAATGTCATATTTTCCTAACTAACAATCTTGATACGACTTAATAAAGGTGTAAAGAACGAAAGTAAAGAGGCCAAAAAAGAAATAAATAAATTTAAAAAAAAGTCAATCTGTCCATTAATTGGCCAACTGCTGGTAACCTTACCCTATAACAAAAATGAGTCTGTTACACTTAAAATGTCCCTGTGAAACTTTTACACGTGCGTGTAAGTTGTATTGAGAAGTTTTGTTTATGCATTCTTTATGGCCTCTAAGCATTAAGATTGCACTTGTTGTAAATGATAATCCAGTGTATGATCATAAAGTAAACTCTAGTGTGTAATAAACTCTGTGTAT
>JAGDQP010076659.1:0-10032 GCA_022664845.1 Lepisma saccharinum
TATAGATTTACAGAAATTAAGGACCTTCATCCATTAAGTATATTCTACAAAAGCTTCATCTTCCCTATAACTGAATATTGCTCCCCAATTTGGAACATGGTTAGTATTTCAAATATTTCTCATTTTGATTCTGTTCTGAACTTCTTTCTTGCTATAGTCAAAAGAAGAATACCATCGGCAAGCCCGAGTTATTTTCCATTCTTGCCCTTCACATTCCCTGTTCACGTTGCAAGCTGGCAGATTTGATGTACTTATACAAGATACTTAATGGGAATCTTAGAACTGAGGAGTTAGTATCTAAATTTTACTTCCGTGTTCCCTTTCGACTAACAAGAAATAATAACCTGCTTCATTGTGCAACGCCTAGGCTAAGTATACTCCAGCGCTCCTTATTCTATAGACTTGTAAATATGTATAATAATCTTGATTCAAATATTGACAACACTGTATATCGAGCGCTAATTATCAATATCTGAGTTGTTCTTCTTGTGTATTATAATCGTCATGTTTTTTTTCTGGTTTATCTGTCGTTTTATAATTTAATTTAATGTTATTTAGTTTGTAGTAATGTTATTTAATTATTTTGTAATGTGACTTAGTTCCAGCTGCATCTGAAACTAATAAATAAATAATGATAACTTTCCAGTGATGCTCAGGCAAACACTTTCAGTTTTATATATATATATAGAGAGAACTTTACAACACGTATTAATGTTTCTTCATTGTGCAAAAGAATTTTTAGAAATATATCAACAATTTCGTTTGCAACAATATAATTAGTTACTCTGTATACCTTGTTGTTATGGATAGTATTGTTAACAATTTCAATGGTAACATCTTTCTTCTTGATTTAAGAATCCTTTTAACAATTTTTAGTAAAATGTTAATATTCTGTGCGTAGCAACAATCAACGAAGAAAATTAACACGGTAAGTAACGTGTCATGTCATTGTTTTTTTAGCCTTTGGTTTCTGTATATCTATCATCTTGGGTTCGTATCAGGTGTATTGTAGTTTGTGCATTAGTGACACTCCAGGCTTAAATCCTAAATTTTGTATCCCATATATATTGCATGATTATACCTAACTATTAAATCTCTGTACATGTTGACATCTCTTAAGTCTTTGGAATTTATTTATGACCTTTAGACAATTATAATTCAGGCAAGGATTGCGTAAGGGAAAGAATTCGGGAAGGGGTGGCCTAGACTTTAAATTAAAGTACCATTTCGGCGTTTGCCTGACGTGACTAAGAAAAACCCCAGTCAGCAGGGTCGATTGTTGGTATTAAACTCAGGACCTTTCGAGTGCGAAGTCAGCGCTCTACCAACTGAGTTATGGACTCTCGGTTTCATTCACATCTCTAAAATCTGGTACCCAGCAATCGTTGTCTAGGCAGTAACGATACATCCTTCGCATCGGCAATGGGTAGGCACGCGGTTCGAATTCCATCCTGATAATATTTCCAGATTTTTTTTTCAGTTCCACCAGGTGACTGCAGGGATGGTTTACCAAGAAAGGCCCTGGACTATATTTTCCGCCCTCCTTTTCCCTACCCTATCCCGGCGTGAGCTAACGATGCCAAAAGGTCATAAATAAATTCAAATTCTAATGTTTGACTGAAGGATTTATGAAGTGGATAAGTGATTTATATAAAAACAAAGTAGCAACGGAATCTTTTACTATTTAAAATGTTTAACATAATTCAGTGAAAAGTTATTTGTATTAATATAATGACTTCCCTAATTGAATGCTTTTTCTTTGAAGAAAAACAAAATCAGTAGAAGTAGTCCTCAAAGGTTGTATAGTCTTAATCGACTGTCTTTGTATGGATAAAGATCGTGAGGATATGATTTTTCATGAATTGAAATTATTTTTAAGACATTCAGGAAACTTTGAATCACGCGCGCCGTATGAATGATGGATAAATTGGTGGAATGAAGAAAGTGGGAGGTAACGGGAGAACCTCGAGAAAACCCACGCACACGGCATTTGTCCATCACAAAGTCCACATGGCATAAGCTGGGATCAAACTGACAAGGCCAAGCATCAGGAGTGAGCGCTCTACCACTGACCCTCAACAGTCCTATTTAATTTTTTTAGTTCTATTTACTGATTAAAAATTAGAGAAACCGGATGATCGGAACTTCATCCAGTCTTAAGAATCTAACATTTTAAATTCTACCTCGTTCTCAAAGACGGTTGAAATGCAGATACCATACTTACTTGCGATCACAGTTGTAAATAGGACAGATATTAATCCACTATCACTCTAGCCTGCAACCAAAGTAACCAATTAAATGCACAAATTGTTGTTCAGTGGTACAGCGCTGGTTTAGCATTCGGGATGTCCTGGGATCAATCCCAGTGGCCGACCATCCTGACTGAGGTTTCTCCAGGGTTTTCCAAGGCAAATACTGGGATGGTAGCAACAAAATAGACCCTGACCGCCTACCGTCCAATATTTTATCCCTCACCATATTCCGTCCTGAGCCTCAGCTGCCTAAAGGCCTTAAAATCAATTCAATTCAAATTCCAAATTGTTGTGATTAATCTGTGATGCATTTGCCCGTCAGAAAAGCTTGATGCTAGCGTATTCCCTCGTCAATCAATCAACAGACATACACAAAGGAAGCTGCTCGTCTGATCGTCATGGGAAAGTGTAGGTAAACGTTACATAAGGTATCCAATGCTTGTATCTGAACACTCAACATATGACTATCTTCAACGCCCTGCGATCTTGACGCATGCGCGAAGCTAAGAGTATTCGCCGTGAGGGATGACTTATTAGTTGGTTAATACAAAACCCTGTACGGTGGATTGAGAATCAATGGTGTCCAAATGAAGTCTGGCTAAATATGGGATTTTGTTATACTGGAAAATCTCAGTTTCGTGTTCAACCAACATATCAGAATAATTTTAAAATTGTGTAATTGACGATTTATGTTCTTTTAAAAATTTATAATGTCATTAATCAAAACACTATGACTGACTCTGACCATTATGAAACTCAGCTTCTTCAAATTTGGGAAGAACTTATTTATAAAAAAAAATATAAAATTTTGGCAAATTACACTTTTTCAATACTTAATTTTATTCACAAATCATTATGGCTGGTACCAGGTCACAAACACCAGTGGATGGCCAACAGGACAGCAGCTGACACCCATGAACTTCAACAACAGCGCTCCGTGGATTGCACCGAAAAGTTGTCATTAGAGTCAGCGACCGGAGATATTGAAACTGGCACCAGTAAGAGTTACGTCATGGACAGCAACTCCATATTGTAATAGGGTGTGTGTAAATAGAACACACACAACAAAACGTAAACAAATAAACGTAAACACAGACAAATAGTGTTTACGTAACCTACAAGAAGAGCTGGAAAGACCTATAAAAGGCCCTCCAGACTCCTAAGAAGTATCACTTCATTTCCATCCGAAAAAATGGTCACCTCTTCTATCTCCTCTGACTTGGTCTGGAGTCAGATCCTATCGATTGCTAAACTCCTCACCAAACTGACCTAGATCAGAATCATATATCGTTAAAAGTAAAGAGGTGATCCACTAGTATATATCTCGATACAGCCTGTGTTCCGAGCGCTCTGATAATCAACTGTATTATTTTGTATTTAATCGCAGAGGAACTTCGGTAAAAGTCAAACCGTCTCCTTGCACCACGACGCTATCGATCCCAACGGTCGAAAGGGTCTACCTAGATCTATTATAGCCTAACATAAAAGATCATTACGATATTGTCGCGCTCAGGACAGAAGGGCATAATTGTAGTAATTTCCAGTTTTCTACGAATGCGCAAATAGGTGGCAAACAATAAGATATGTGGAACGTAATATTTGTCCTTTACGAACAACTATGCAAAAGGATACCAGTAAAACTCTAATAAAGTTATAAAGGACTGGAAATTTCAAAACACATTTTTCGCTTAGAAATCTTATTTTGTGAAATTTAGTAAATGTAACTTACGCCATTCTGCCTCGAATGCAACGATATTATCATTGGGATGCAAAGTCGTGTTCAATCTCTTCGCCATTTGGGATGGAGACATCGTATATCGGGAGAAGAAGGCTTCTGCGATGTGAGTTTTGTAAAACCATATGTTAAAATTGGATGATATGCCTTAGTGAAGTAGTATTTGTGCATAGTGTGCGTTGAGTTCTTATTATTACGAGATTTTATTATTGTTATTAATATTATTATGGATCTAAGCAGCACTATTGAGATCTATCTTTCATCAGATAGTTAATTTATAGGAAGCAGCAGTTTGCCAGTAAGTCAATGTAACTTTACCATTTCATCAATGAGGTAACAACAGTGCCGTGAGACCCTGCGTTGCAGGGGGAAGAATCGGCATCTAAGAGTCCCTAGAGACGACATATGAAGAGGTGAAACGTGAGTTAATGGCAAATACAGAAAACATTGTAAGAGAAACCACCTAAAATTCGATTTTAATCTTTCTCAGAGTTAGTAAAGCGAAGACATTCTTATGCCTGGATGGGAATTTTCACATAGTCTGGGGATAATCTCAATTTTAGAAATTTTGCAACATTATTCTGCATAGTTTGTAGTGTTTCACATGCTGTAAGAATTTGCTGAAGTTCATGTGAGAGATGTTTGCTAGAAGGGCCATAAAATGTTCTTTTCTGAGGTGCCCGAAACTCTAGTTACGCTCCTAACCATTTGATTCAGACTATTTGCCATTCTACCTGAATGCTCTCATTGTCCTTCCTAGTATATTTGCAAATATTGATTTACAGTTTGGTTATCTTATCCCATTAAAAATGTTATTTTTAACATGGTTGTGGAAGTGACACTATTGGACGGTTGAATTGCGAATCATACACGGCCGAGTGACAGCATGGTTCCGTGCACAGGACGAGAACGGTCTGCAACACGTCTTTTGTCAGTTTGAACATGGTAGTACCTGAAATACGCATACGGCGTTTTATGGGTTTCATCAGGGACATTCAGAGACTGTAGCGAGACAAAAGATTAATGTCGTATGTGAACACGGGAACCTTGATATCCCAAAATGTCAGAGCTGTTTCACAAAATTCCGCTTGGGTACATCAGCCTCGACCACAAGGGAGACCCATCGAGCTGGACAACGACGCTCTATCCCCTTCAAGCGGCTGAAGAGTTAGCTCAGTACTCCATTCGACCCACTCAACCATTCACAGCCATCTTTAGGATCTTGGTTTTGTCCAACTCCAAACTGGGAAAATGGGTACTCCATGAGTTGAGACTACAGGAGAAGAAATAGGGTGTGAACATTTGGAGTGTTCTATTGACACAGTACAGAAGGAACAGTGAAGGGAGACGAAAAATGGATTAATTATTACAACATTAAATGCAAACATCAATGGGGTGTCTAAAGCAGTTGTAATGGCACAACAAGAACATCCCTCCCCCCACACAAAGAGGTGTTATGTACTTGACGAAATATCCATGGTATCATTCATTTTGAATGGATATTACCAAACCAGACAGTCACTTCGCAAGTCTAGTGTCTACTTGTTGGAGCAGTTTCTTCCGGCTACTGACTACATTGCTGAGCAAACACTCTGTACTTGTCAACCGTAGTGTGCGCTGATCCACGAACACAACTCCTGTTCAAACACGGCGAGGGATTTTAAGAAAACGCCCTAGCCAGCTTATTCACCGAGAACCTAGTTCCTTGAGTTTCCAATCTATTTCATACTCAGATGCGTCTTCTTTCTTCTATTTATTGTGCCCAATAAACGATATTACTTATAGTATATTCATCTCAGTTTTTGAACTATGCATTCATGGACAAAGTGCAGTCACTCTTGAGCCCAATTTCTTCCTATATGTTTTACACATGTTCACTTGTCTCTAGAGTAAACCTCCGCATGTGATAAAGGAGAGTCTTACGCGTACCAATGGATCTGCAGTGGCCATAGCCATCATTAGATCGTTGTCTTCACCATACGATCTGAAGATCTTTATAGTGTTTTCAGTACCTGCTGTTTCTTCTTTCAGTCTTCACACAACAGTGCCAATCACACCAGTATCGAAACTTACAGATGTTGGAAACACCTCATTGTACCTTTACGTATTCTTTTCTACTTAAAATGGCATTCATGTTGACCTTACCCAGAACATTAGTATTATCGATGATGCTTCCGTTCATTTATCTACCAGTATGATTTATTCTCCTCAGGTCCATTTAAATATCCCCACAGGTGAATGTCACACGATGAAAAGTCCGCAGAGCGAGGTGTTCACAAAGCTTTCAATTACTATAAGTTTCTCTGTCAGGGGTTCGTAAATATGGATCAACGAGGAATGACAAGTGTGGTATGTGGAGCTATCCTGTTCAAAATAGGCATTGTGGTTAATTTTTCCTCTCATTAAAGGTAGATACACACCGAAAGAACAAATTGGAACGGTCCCGTACTAAATCTATATATTTGTATATTGTATACTTCGCTCCGCTTAACTCTACTCAGTCGGTAAACGCGTCCACTAGCCCGCTCTCACTGGCTTGTTCAGTGTGCGACTAGCCTTAGAAGTAAAAATCTTTGACAGTCTGGTGATAAACATTGGTTCAAACTGTTTCTCAAACATGCAAAGTCTATAATTTGTGAGTAAGATTGGTTTAACGTGGAACATTCGATAGAAATTTTTCTTTGTTCAGACACTTGCTTACTTACTTTATGGCTTACAAAACTTGCAAGTTCATCACCACAGTAAGAAACGTTCTCCATAGGATTCTATCCTGGGCAACATTAAGCCAGTTTTCATCACAAATACCTACTTCTCGAAGGTTCCTTCTAATATTGTCCTCACGATGTCGACGCTTCCCAACGGTCTCTTTTCCTCCGACTTTCCCACCACAATATAATATAATCTTCGTTATTTCCCCATCCGAGCTACATACCTGCCTATCTTAGTCGTCGCGATTTCATTATTCTTACAAGATGGGGTGATTCGTACAATCCGTAAAGTTCTTCATTATGCAGTCTCTTCCATTCTCCAGTTATCTCGTTCCGTTTCGACCCGTATATCTTTCTCAAAACCTTATTTTCAAAAACACGTAATTTATGTTCATCTGCTAGGGTCGTACTCTAACTTTCGCAATCGTAAAGTATTACTAGCAGGATAACCGTTCTGTATATTTTCAGTTTCAACTTGCTTGTTATTAATCGGGAGGTTAAGGGTTTCTGGACTAAATAGAAATATACCTTACCCGATACTAGCGACTTTTTATTTCTTTCGTGACTTCGTTTTAGCTTGTTACATAAATACGTTCCTGTTTGTCCAGACACAAATAATATCATCAAATATGCATATTATAAACTTATATATACTAGTATCCAATAACAAGTAATCACCACAAACTAGCGAAAAAAAGGAAATAATATTTTTATTGTCATACTATCCTCGAGTTTACACATTAGCGCTCCACATTATTATTTTTCGGCAACAATACTTGAGATTTCTTGAAAAAATGATTTTTTGTATTTTCTTCTTATACATAATAAGAGATCATATTTAAAGTAATCATAATTTTCTTATGATTTACTCAAAGATTTACCAAAAATTATTACCCACAGCAGCTGCGAAATGTTACCAACAGCACAGGTTATTTTGTATTAACTTCAGCAATAACAGCACCAAAGCTAGAACAACAGTAATTTTCATGATTTGTTTAAAAATTGCTCTCAAAATCTAAGGTTTCACAAAACATATTAGCAATAAAAAATTAATTGTAAGGTTAAGCATTTAGTTGAAATATTTTGTAAATTTTTCTAATGAGTAATTGAATTAATATCAGTAGTTTTTGATCAACAAAATAAAAATTAAATAAAGGATGTATTAGAACATTAATTACAAATGAAACATAAAGCTCGGATTATATTAAGTAAACGTTAAGTAACACAAACCTTTATTAGTTAAACATATAGATATAGACATACAGTTCTTGTACTTAACAATGAAGATGAAGATTTAGATTTTGCTATTTAGGCCTTCTATAATTATATACTATTTACTAAAACATATTTTTATTGAAACAATAACGAAATAAATAATTAACATAATATATTTTTAAGCAAACGTTTCTAGCTTAAGTAAGAGCAGTATTATAAGTGTTGTTCGATTAGGTTAATATTTAGTCTGCGGTTGTGTGAAGAAGAGTATAAATGCATCTGAAACCTTATTAATTAGATTATAATTATCTGTTTTCCTGGCTACCAAATATTTTTACCCCATTTATGACGGTATCAAATGTCGGACAAGTAACTTCAATTACCATTACTTCAGTCACCTTTCACTACATTAGAAGCCATATTATTGTTTACATTTTTTAATGATTACGTAAGTTCCTGTGCAATTTACTCTCCACATTCACACACAAATATAGACAACTCTCTTACGTATATATAAACATGCTACTATTGTAGCAAAAATAAACGGATGTTCAATGCTTAATCATATTCTTTTAACTCTCAAAATCTCACTAGATAAGTGGTAATTATCATAACTACAAAAGTTGATGACAAGAGGGCAAACAAAGTCTGTTCTCTTGTACGGATGGCTCCATTACATTCGTAATCATTGCAGTGTGTTTTCTTACATGCACAGTGATACCATTTGTAGGTCCTACTCTGAAGCAACCCATATTTGCCGTTATTGCTGTCGCAGGTACGATTCACGTGTACTGTCTCTAAAAATAAGAAAAGGCACAAAAATATAACTTACAATAAGAGGAACATACACAATCAAAATAATATATTTTATAATCGTTCTAAAACACTTAACACTTAGAATAAAGTTTTAAGGGGTATTTGTATAGTTCCTGTTCGTGGCGCCATTTTCGCTCCGTGTGAAATGTAAACATGACTATTGTGATGTAACGTACGATGTTTCATTTTTATTCTATTTCAGAAGTTGATGGATCTTGGAAATCTGTTCGAGGGAGATAATAGTTCAGCGATGGCGTTGCAGATAATACGTAAATCCGACCAAAGCAGATCAATAGGCAGTTATGAAATTTCTGTCGGAGGAAGTTACAATTGATGCATCTGCCTGTATGTCCACAACAATAGTTATAGATGGTACCGCGAGTTCTGACGAGGCAGCAGGAAACTTGTCACCTTCTCAGGTCAGGCAATGCTGCAACATTAAGTGGGAGATTCTGGAGGATCCACCTTATAGTCTGCACCTTTCGCAATGCAAGTTTCTTGTCTTTGCTCCCTTGAAAACAGCCAAAGACGGATGCATGATTTTCTCAGATGCGAAACTAAAAGACGCTCTCACAGATTGCTTCCGATCATAAGCACAGTAATTTTTGCGAAAAGTATACGTTCGTGGTTCATAAAAGTTTGTATCTCAATACCTATGAAGACTTATCTGGTGCCAGCAAGTGTCTATTGTAGATGTCGTGAACGCGAACCTTTAGAAAGTTCTACATAAATAAGAAACTGTATATCTCCTTGTTATACTTGTTATCACATACAAAATTATAGGACGCCCAATGTGAAAGACGTGACAAATGTGTGAGGTAATTGTAGGTCGCTATCACTCTGCTAACATCGAATGAGTGCTGGTGTATATCAGAGGCAAACTGACGTGAATTCCAGCGTTTCAAATATGAATAATAATCTGCACTCTGTTAACATGTTTCACTCTGAGCATTAAGTGTTTGGCGCATTCAGGGTTTAGAAAATTGACAAGATAGCCATTAGCCTTAAACTGATACTGGTACTGCAGACGTGCTAATATTTTAAATCCAACTAGCGCCAACACGACAATCCTAATTTTAACGAGGAATGGAAACCAGGCAGTGACAGCAGTATGAATGAACAAATGAGGGCGCTACTGTGTTTAGTACGTGAAAAGGGAATACCGGAATAGGTAACTGTTCATCCCACCCTGTGTTTTGCACACGGACTTGCAGACGACGAGTACTGAGTAGTTTCACACTGGATTGTACTAAAGTGACCTTGCGGGAAAGATCGCAGAAAGTCGCAAATTGCTTGACAGGATTAT
>JAGDQP010076661.1:0-10032 GCA_022664845.1 Lepisma saccharinum
ACGCGACGGAATAGGAAGTTTCCAGATAATCAGTAACCGGAACGCCGCGCCGTCCCGGTTCATTTTGAGCCCTGCCTGTAATCCAAACTTTCTATAGTTATTCAGTTGGCACTTTTCTATTCTTTTTTCTGCCTTGGGCATATACACTCACACTCTGTATACGCCATTCACTTAGTTAGGGGAAGACTGTAAAGTTTTAGGCTACAGAGGCGTAGTCAAGTTTAGCGAACAATTGAATGATTTGTACCAATTGTTCCTATACGCGGACGATGTAATTTAATAGGGAATGATATAAATACACTACAAGGCACTAACGACGTCTAAACTAAATAGAAACATGCGTTGCCCAAGTTTTTTATTTCCTCCGACTCCTCGTTTTTACTTGTTACAAATTATCTACTGCGGTAATACAAAAGCTGGTATATGACTCTCAGCTAAACATAAATTACAAATGCTTGAAAATAAAGCTTTAAGAAAAATACATGGGCCGAAACGGATGAAGATGACCGAAGAAGACAGCACAATGAAAATTGCATCAGGGTGTACGATACACCCAATAGTATAAAAGTAATGAAAGCACGATGCAGGGTGGAAGTGGGAAACCGATTATGTTTCGTAGTGGTTAGAAAGTCGGAGGGAAAGAGTTTGTTGGGAAGACCGATTCGTTGTTGACGAAATATTTGAAAGGATCTTCGAGGTGTA
Organism: Lepisma saccharinum; assembly: GCA_022664845.1. Lineage (NCBI taxonomy): Eukaryota > Metazoa > Arthropoda > Insecta > Zygentoma > Lepismatidae > Lepisma > Lepisma saccharinum. Next base: position 703 of record JAGDQP010076661.1, read on the forward strand.
GGTGTTCAGGGTGAAAACTGACTTGATATTGCCCAAGATAGACACCAATGATGATTTTTTTTTACTGCGGCTATGAACTTGCGAGTTCTGTAAACTATATTTTTTTGTAAACCATATAAACCGTAGCTAGTTCCACAAACCATAATATTTTTTTTCTGTTAGTATGTTTTTGTACCCTAAATTCTTAAAATGTGACTTAGAATGTACCTCAAAATGTAACATAGTACAATTTTGCGTGTGTTGTGGTTCTTTTGAACTTTTTATATAGTGGTTTACACTTCTTAACATTTTTTGGTAAGGACTTTTCTTGTCTGACCACTCACTATTTTTCTTGGACACAGGCAATAGCCATTGTGAAATTATGTTATGCATGTTATATGTAATTAATATTAAACTTTTTATTAAAATTGTCTTCAAATACTTTTTCTACTACCATTTCAGTGTACACGATACTTATTGTAGCTATAGTCATTGTTTGCATTGAGCTCCTAGGAAATGCTCTTGAACTTTTTGGAGTATATCAGGTAAGCATTTACTTCTTAAGAAGCTTTCCTACCAATGCACAGTGCTCCAGAACTATTCAAAACCTGGCCAAACCCCCAAAAACCCCGCTCAGCAGAAAGAACCGAGACAAGTCTAGTATCAAACAGAAAGATATGGAACGGTGAGAAAATCAGGCCCTTTAATCTGTGCCCCCCCAGCAAATTTTCATTGCAGTGAAGTTGCTAAAAATCCATTTTGTGACGCAATTGCCTGTCGAAAGTTGACAATTGTAGTAGATAGAAGTGCAATATCATACTACAAGAAAGCAATGTCTTAAAAGCTTCCTGGTGGCTTACAGTATTCAAATAATTAATTAAAAACAGTCTGTGAAGTTGGCTGCGTGTGCAATAGGATGTAATGCCAGTAGGTGATAAACGAAAAGTTTATTGTATGTGTGTTTAACTTTCTCGTAAAGTTATAAGTCGGCTGAAACGCTATGAAACAAAGTTTTTGTTTTCAGAACATAGATAAACACTTCCTTTAGAATATGTAAAGTTTTCGAGAAGGATAATACACAATCATTGGACGGTATTGTTTTGAATACACAGGAGAGTAACAAACCATCATCAATAACTTCAAGAACTACGCCGGTTGGCGCCAGACCTCAGATACGTTTCTCTGGAAGCAGCTCGCGCTCAAAGCGAAGTAAGACCCAAGATTTCAGGCCAGCTGGGTATAGTGCTAACCTGACTTCACCGTCCAACCATAGTGTGTTATCCTTATGGAAAACTGTATATATTCTTTTAAATTTCTCCACCTTTCGGAAAAGTTAATAACACAATTCTGTTACTTGCTGCTTCGTGTTTGCATCCAATGTCGACGACTTTTCGCTCTGGAGAAATTCTATCGGACGCTTTCTTTTGCTATATTTGCTGCTCTTCACATTCCGTAGGGCTTGGTGCAGAGTTCTTCCTGTTGTTTTGTAAGACATATCTGCCAAGAGAGTACAGAAAATTCATGCATTAATAATAACACTCCCAAATTTACATTCAAATTACCTAGCATACAGTAACGAACTTTTTCATTTAAACAAAGAATAGCAACAATTAGCAAAATTTGCTTCTGGTTCCTACCAAAGAAAGTGTTCATCTATGTTTGAAAACAAAACCTTAGTTTCATAGCGTTTCAGGCGGCTTATAACTTTACGAGAAAGTTAAACACACATAGAACAAACTTTTCGTTTATCACCTACTGACATTACATCCTATTGTACACGCAGCCAACTTCACAGACCATTTTTAATTAATTATGTGAATACTGTGAGCCACCAGGAAGCCAGGAAGCTTTCAAGACATTTCTTTCTTGCAGCATGATATTGCACTTCTTTCTACTACAATGGTCAACTTTCGACAGGCAATTGCTTCACAAAATGAAATTTTTAGCAACTTCACTGCAATGCAAATTTGCATGGGGGGGTCACGGACTAAAGGGCGTGATTTTCTCACCGTTCCATATCTTTCTCAATAGATAAGACCTTTCTGTTCTGCTGACTTGGGGTTTTGGGGTTTGGGGGTTTTGGCCAGGTTTTGAGTGGTTCTGAACCACTGTGCAACGCTGCGTGTGTGTGTGAGAAAGGAGATTTCATATTTTTAGAAATACTGCACAAATGACAATCAGTAATATTTTGGAAAGTGGCCCCAATAATACTTGTAAATGTGCATCAAATGACTATCTGATATTTAGACATTGTTAATTTTAGCTGAGAAATTAGAATTCTCGTAAGTGATGACGTCATACGCCTGCGCAATTACGAGAATTCTAATTTCTCAGCTAAAATTAGCAATGTCAAGTAGATAATATGATACACATTCACATGTATTATTGGGGACGTTTTCAAAAATTTCATTCTTAGTTGTCATTTATCCAGTATCTTTACAAACATGAAAACTCACACACAGACACAAAGTAGGTACGACGGCTTCTTAAAAAGAAGAACAACTTCGCAGTATCTGTGTTCGTAAGCTTGTGTTTAAAAACTAACAGTTGAAGATATTATGAAACTAATATATGAAGATGTATTAATTTGACATTTTCAACGAAGATTAATTTGAGAATGTCAAATTATAGCAGAAATCTTACCAGATTCATTTTTATGTATTTGTAATTTTTATTTCACATTTTTTATTATTAAATATGTTACATTAGTTCGTGATGGAGATTTCATTTTTAATGCTTCCTCCATAACATTGTTGAGCTGAAACTCTTTCACCGTGGGGGGTCTGCTCATTGGGTAGGACTTTATATCCTTTTAGGACTTATATCCATCTTAACCTATCGTGTAACTATGTATGTCGGGAGAATTTGGGATTTTCCGAAAGTATTTTTCGCTCACCATCTGCATTCATCCCTGCTCATATAAATAGCTATGAATTTCTATATCTTTCAAACTGAGCTGCTATTGAACTCATTGTTCCTGTGAAATTGGTTGTCCCACTTCCCGTAGTCCATGGTTTCGGTCTGAAGTTTCGGATCACCACTGGGAAGGCACGCAGGTTCTAGTCTGAGCTGAGCTTTCCCTGGGTTTCTCTCGGTTACACTAGAAGAATATGTGAATAGTACTTAGAAAAGGCCGTGGCTACTACCTACCATACCTCTCTCTCCCGAACGCAGGTGATCTCACAAAAGTTTTTTTTTTCAAGGACTGTCTATTGGACATTTTTTACAACGTTCTAGAAGCTGTGGGATTGCAATTTTGTAGAATTGTTTACTCTATTGTTTAAACCATATCAAAACGACGCTTTCGGTCTCTTTTTCACTCCCAAATATTAATTTAATAGGCCGAACAAGTGGTAGCCACATGGAGACATATCAGGTCTGTACGGAGTATGTGGTACAATGTCTCATCGCAATTCCGTCAGTGTTTCCATGGTCACCTAAGCTCTATAGAGCCTAGCGTTGTTTTGGAGAAGTCATTACTCACTCTTGAGAAGTTCTGGTCTTTTCTTTCTTAGTTCTTGCTTATGGTGTATATAAATGGGATGACGCTGCCAACGCTAATGTTCAGTGCAGAGTTCAAAACACTTATACAAATCGTTCTGTTGTCCAGTATAAGCTCATTTACCCGCACGATCACGGTGAGGTTAACAGGAGTTGCTGGCCTTGTCTCATAAGGTTCATTGGGAACTCGGTGTCTGCCAATCTTTCCCTTCTTCAAATGACATGTTCAGTTATTCTCTGCTGCACAGAAACCGAACACACATTCATTTGTCATTTCTCGTTTTGCAATGCGGGAGTTGTCACAGCAACGAAAATCAACGAAACAAGTGACATTCTGATAGCGTGATATACTAGCGTTGCCAAACTCACTTAACAATACGCACAATTTTAAGAACAAAATTACTAAAAACGTAAGTCCGGATCAAAGTCGAACCCCTTCGCATGTGTGTAGATTCATGTGAAAAGGTTCCCGTTATCAGAAAATATTCACTGTGTAAATTTCAAAATGCTCAAGCAACAATAACGAGATCAAATTTATTAAAATTAATAGGGACCACTTTTCGCTGTGTAATGCTTTTGACCTGGTTATCTTGTTTACACTGTGTAAGCCAACTAATGTATAATTAGCGTGACTAGTGTATGTACAGTGTGCTTGTATTAAGAGGCCTCTCCTCAACACCTACTTCCTCAAATCCTGTATTTTTTGTATTTTAAAATTAGTGGACAAATTTTGGATAGCAATCCCGATAATACTTGTGAGTGTCTTCCAATGAACTAACCAATTTGAAGAGGAGAGTTATGGATGCAAAATCTGAAAAATTTTCGTGTGACGCTCCTCATTACAGGCATTTAAATTTATCTGGTAAAATAAACAATTTCAATATCTTATATAGTTCAGTTAACAGACATTGTTGGAGCGACCTTCAAACTTTCATTGTTGCACGTCATTTGTCCAATATAATTTAAAGTATGTAAACACAGGGAGTAGGTACAGAAGACTGTTAAAGGGGGCACTGTGTAAGCAAAATGATGCATAACGAACGTTGCTGATGCATTTAATACGTGTTTGCATTAAAGAAGTCACTGTCTAAGCAAAGTTACGATATACATAACCAGCGTGACATGCTTCTACTAAAGGGAATAGAACTATAATTATTTAGTTTCAAACTGCAGCACATTCAAATCCCACCAGAATAACTTCGCATAATTCTATGTTATGATATTTTGCTAATTTGGAATCCTATTTCTTTCAAATATAGTATTTCTTTTACTAGGTTATGTTAGATATTGTAGCATACAAAAGAGCCTTTAACTCCCTGTTAACAAGTGCTTCCGTTTCACATAATGTTCATATACGCACTTCTTCTCTTTTCAGGAAATTATTTGCTTTTTGTTACTTTGGGTTATTTGGCATGCGCTGGGACTAATCATCGCCGATGTTCTATTAATAATATCGGCAGTTGTGCAATTTAGTGACTCAAAAACAGCAGAAGGAGCTGTTCTTATTGTTGCATTACTAATAGAAAATGGTAGGTTTTATTATGAATAAGTCAGAGAATATTTAAATAGTAAAGATGTTTAAAATTAATATATATTCAAAGAAAGTGAGTTTTTCCATGGCTATGGTACACAAAATTTTATGAACTTCTATATACTAAATTTCGATATAGTCTCCCTTGATACCCCGGAAAAATTCAGCCTAATTTTTAGCAGCCATTTTTCAAAATGGCGACCTTAGTATAAACAACAGACACATATTTTTATGTATTTTCTCCACAATATTATATAAAATTCTGTTTTTTTACGAAAATCTAGATGCATTATTTAAACTGTAGTAATAAAAAATGCATACGTAATGTATAAGAATTAAATGTGTTTATTTATTGGGTTAGTGCGATTGAAATGTCCGTCCCAGGTGCGTCATTTCCAAAGGACAAAAAATGAAAACTACGTTACCTGGTTAATCAAATTATTCGCCGTCTGCAGTAGTCCGTCGTCCACACACTCTTGCCATCCTGTTTGCTAGATGTATACAGAGTTTGTGACGTTAGATGCGTGATCTCAGTCGATTACTGTGTTGTGTTGCGTTTCCCACCAGGCGTCAAAGCGGTCATTTCATTCGCACCTACCCAATATAACTTGCATTTTGCTTCTTACCTGATTGAAACTGAAATTACTCAAAGATACTGGAGACAAAAATGACTTGAAATAAAAGGAGTTAATAAAGAGCAGTTTTATTGTTCAATTGTCCATTTATATATGAATTGAACATAAATTTCATTTAGATGTGAATGTAAATTTCGGTAGTCCATGGATTGAGACACTCTTCCTTCGTTACAACAACATATGTATCATTTGCTACAACAACTCCCTTTGTAGCTACCCAGTGAACGTGCTTGACCAGACACAAGTCTGCCTCTTCTAAGTCCACATTTAAATCATGCACCATATCTTCTCGGTCTTTACTGCATAATAGCGCATGGATATTTCCAAAGTCTTCCATCATACCGCTAAGAATAACTGTGTATGTTTTCGGAAGCAACACCTTTGAAGAACTCTCTGGCGAATAGCTTCAGTTTAATCTTGTTGCTGTTAGAGACCCAAAACTTGTCGAAATGTTTAGAGATCGGAGTCTGCTCATTTATGTGTGAAACTGGATACTTCCACACTGAGCATAACGCCTGATTCGCTCACCTGCTTTTGTGGAACTCTTCCGATAGCTATCAAATACAACCTGCAAGTTGTAAAAGGAGGCAAGTGTTTTGCAGTTGTTGCATAAGTATTCGCAAATAATCCCCGAAATTCTTGGCTGAACCTCTCACACTTCTTGCAGCTGACATGAAGTCCACGATCAAGGAAGCATTTTGAATTTCTTCTGCTTCGAAAGAATGATCTTCAGGTGATAATACATTTTCAGTTTCACTTACTGATAAATGTTTGACTGGTTTGGTTGTAAGTTCGCAATCAAACAGCGGTGAGTTTGAAATCAAATCATAACTGAGGATGTTTTCTAATTTGTTTCCTCTGGTTTGAGCAATGATTAATATTTTAATGATGTGAGAAGTAGCAGCGGATGATTGCTTCTCTTCTTTCTACTTTGGTCAACTTTGCATGTATTGAAACAAGGAAGATTAACTCTACAGATGGTTTCTGATAATTGTCTCTCTTTACAATTCGCTCCTCCCGAAACTCAAGATACTTCTTCTGATCATGTTCCAAAGCTTTGAGAATTCTTCCTGAAACAGCTTCGTCTGGTGACACGTTAGTCATCAAGTTGTGTAATTTTACACTGGCTGAAACACTCTATTAATTGCCATGTTGCTGTAAGAAGGACATGAGCTTCACTAATTTTTCATTAACGTCTTTATCTTCGTACCTTGAAGTTCATGATGCACTGCCGTCTTAATGTGATCCATAACGCCTTTGTTTGTAATGTTGCGAAATAAATTACAAATTGCAGGAACCTCATGGTAAATGATCTTCCACTGAGCAATGTGTATAATCGGCCCTTCTTGTCTGTCCAATGATCCCTGATGAACTTTTCTGCGACCGTTGAATTGTTTGCTAATGTATTCCATGTCAGGCGACACTGCGTTAAATCTTCCTTCCCTTTCTTTGACAGAGAAAAAGTCATCTTTGAATTTCTGATACAAATGAGCGTGTTCAATTTCCAAAGTTCTAACTTTTTCAAGATACCACACACCATACCTTAAGTAGTGGATACAATCCCATTCCCGAAACACTTTCATTGGAAGCAGAATGCAAATCCCATCTTCCTTCACAATCAGCTGTAATTATAAGTTTAATTACATCCACAATGCTGAGAAAGTTGTTCAAATAGCAGCAGAGCACAAGTTAACAAATTTATCAAAATCATCTTCAAGGTTGGACGTTAATTATTGGAGATGTTCAAACTTATCAGCTGAATCCCTATGTTTCTTTTCTACTAATACACGTTGGAGATTCACAACATTTTTCATACAATCCGAATGGGCTTGTGGGTTCTTAGTTTGCATCCAGAGAGCTTCCTACTGTAACTTCTTGATTGTATCAGCTACAATAAGTATGCTTTGGAAGGACCGTTTGTAATTAGTTCCATTCACAACCGAGTTCAGAGTATTGAAACCAATAGCTCCTGCTCCAAGTAGGGTATCTTCAATACCACTTCCAACTAAATATCTTCCAGCACACCGCAAAAGAACTTTTACAAAATAGAGCATTTCCATCATTGGATATATGAATTTCATGTTACTTCATATTGTTCAACATATAAGTGAGTTGCCTCTGTCTTCTTTTTGTTCCTCTGTGCCCTTAAACATATCCTATGTTTTATCCTTCAGCATACAACGTAGTCATAAATCCTTCAAGGGGGATGCGGTGGCCCTGGGGTAGTGTGCTCACATCTCGTGACAGAGGTTGCCAATCCGATCCCCCTTCGGTCCATGTGAGCTTCTTTACATTCTTAACTCAGTTCTTAGCAACATTGTTGGATTAGGACCTAAATAGCAATTCACCTCATAAATTCTTGAATTAATTGGTTTCATTTTCTTTGTTTTTAAATTAGGTTTGTGGGCGATACAGATAGCTATGGCCCAAGTTTGTCACATGTCTGAAGGATGACGCCCCTTGGCGAACATTTTCCTTTGGTTAGGGAAGGATATTATGGTGATCAGAGTAGGCCTTGATTAAGATACCAGTCCTAAATTAACCTGGTGAAACTGACCAAACCCTAAAGAGCCTTAGGAATAGCAGCAGAAGCACTTAAACCAACGTGTATCCTCCGTGCCGTTCCGGAATTAGCCCACGAGGGGTGAATTAGCCTTCTCTCTTTATTATTACCCTTAGGATTGCATCTATGCCACTCTGTACAGTATTTTATAATTATGTACTTTTCCTGTACTTCATCATTGCTTACATCTTCAATATTATATCATTACGTGCTTCTCCAGTACTTCAGAATTTCATAGTGCTCTGGTACTTCATCATCATGTACTTCTCCAATACATACCAGTACTTCTCCAATACTTTATTACTACATACTTCTCCAGCTGAACTGGATTTATTTTATCGCCTTTAGGTACCTAAGACAGGTCAGTATAGGGTACGGAAAAGGAGTTGATCAGGCCCTAATTCGGTAGTATCATCCCGACATTTGTTTGGTGCAGTGGCGTACGCAAAGGGGGCTGATGGAGCTACAGCTTCCCCCGAAATTTTGAGAAAGTTGAATTTTCAAATGAAAGCTATTTACAACGAGTAAAAGGCCAAAAAAAGGCAGAATAAGCAGGTGGACAGGATAATTCAGTCACCATGGGAGAGGAAGAAAGTAAATTCCCTGTTACAATATAAAAGGTAAAGAAATAAAGAAAGGTAAACTAAAACAGACAGCTCAAAACAGACATTGGAGTTTGAACAAATTAGCTTCCGGAATGATTGAAAGATGCGCGAAGAGAGGAGCTGCTAAAAGGCAACAGGCCTCTAAGGAATTTACTTTTTAAGGTGGAAAGACAACTTTGTAAAAGAGAGAAGAAATACAGGGAACACAGGGAAATTGGAGGTTTTAATGTATTGTTCAAGTCAATTCTTCAATTTCATATAATTGAAATTAGATATGGTTTACTAGCTCAAGGCAGTGTTCTAGTTCGCAGAGTGAACTACGCTCATCCGGAAGAAGTAAGTAAATGATGATCGTCTTATTAAGGTCAGATACAGCCTGGACCGATAGGTAAAAAACACTGACTGGGCTAACGGTTACTTCATACATTTAGAAATCATATTTGAAATACTCGGCCATCGAGGGAATTTGTTTATCTATTATTTAATTTCATATGATACTTAACATTGTAGGATGTG